>JAQQZY010000015.1:8596035-8608765 GCA_030068375.1 Ostorhinchus rueppellii
AGCTCTCTGCGGAGACCTTCCACTGGCCATGAGCTCGCTTCCTGCTTTTAGACTGGAGTTAAAACACTGCTAGCCGAGGCTCGTTACTGATGAAAAACTCATCATAAGTGGAGCCTGAATTTGTGTGATTTATTAAAGTTGTGATGCATGTAATGTTTTGCAAAACTTTAAACATAAACGTGTGTTTAGCTACAATTATCTCCATGAGGTTTTACACACTTGTAAATACATATGCTGTCAAATGATTTCAAGTTTTAATGAGAATAATAAAAGGGTCGCTGTGGATTAATTTAAATTAATTACAATGAAATATCATTCATTTTAAATGTATATTAATCATGTTTCATTTTGCATGAGTAAACAGACTCAAGAAAAACGGGAATATAAATGAACTTCATATGTTTGTCACAAGCTGGGTGACGGTGTTAGCTCAAGTGTTCGCAGAATCCCAGACTAACACATGCTTCGACTTAATGTAGTATTTTAAACTGGAAGTTTTTCAGTGGAAAGAAAACTCCTTCCTGTAGAATGCGTGTAATATTTCATGCCAGCAAACTATTCCATTTTGGGGTTTTTTTGTTTGTCCTCATATTTCCATCCAGAGGGCTAACATGCTGTTTATAGTCTTCCATCTTTATGCTTGGTTCAACTGTCCATGCATATGCGACACTAACTCTACTTGGACAAACTGCCCCAAATGAGTTGACAGAGACGTTCATTCTGCACTGTAAATGTGTAACGCTCAGAGAATGAACCCAGATGCAGAAACACAGATAAGATCAAAGTCACACAGGATTTATTGAACTTTACTACAACAACAGAGTTCAGTAATGCAAGAAACAGTCTAAGAATCATCCTCTTCAGTACAGTACTTCCTGTACTGTACCATGAGTCCACGGCGTCCAAAATCCAAAGGGTGAGGTGAGGTGCTTGGTCAGTGACAGTCCGGAGGTCATATACCATGGGTTCAACACATAGGTTAGTCAGGGTCATGGTCGAGGTACAGAAGGGCAGGTCAGTTCACTGGGGCTGACACAAAACTAACTGGTCAACGAAGGCAGGTCGGGATCAGGCTGGGGCAGACGACAGACATAATCAGACAGGCGAGCTTCAAACGAGGAGGCTAGCAGGCAGGGGTCAAACGCAGAGCTCAGGAAAACACTGGGAGAATCGCTGGAAAGTCAGGTACAGCTCTGAACAATCTGGCAAGGGACAGACAGATGAGAGCTGGTTAAATAGCCCACACCTGGCCCGTCAGGTGTGCAGAGTTGAGGAAATTAGGTGAGAGGTCGGACAGAGAACAGAGCAGAGGCATGACAAAATGGGTTAATTGTGTTAAAATTTTTAATCGGATTAGTCAGGATGATGGATTAACCACTTGATGCATGAATTTATTTCTAATTATGGGAAAAAAAATCACTTCAGTTTTTGCTTTCAAGTAGATCACATTTTGGTTGCATTTTGGAGCTTGGGGGTGGGGGGGCTTGTTGTGAATTTGTTTCAAGGGGTTAATCCACGTTAATCTGTTGCCAGCCCTAGTATATAGTATATATATATATATGTTTTTGATGATATACTTTTGTGACTGTACATCTTTATGATAATATTCTGACTTCATATTCCTTTACTTTATGAATCCATAGACTATGTAACCCTGAAGGAAACATGAGTCACATCGGCAGCCTCTGTCATTAATAATAAGATCTACCAAGATAATTATCTTTATTTATAGAGAACATCTCTTAGCGAGGTCATACGGTGCGTGTAGATAGAATAGAGACAGCACCAGTAGAGCGAGACTAAAACTGAAGGCAAAAAGCATTAAGAAATCATATTAAAAAAACATTAACACTTATGAAGTTCTGTTCGATCAGATCTGTCATGTGACGTTACAGTGTTCTCAGAGCAGGAAGCAACAGGATGAAATGAAAGTGATAATGTAAAGACTGAGAAAGGAAAGTGGTAGAATTTGAGCGGTTGATGTTAGAGGAATGACAGAAGTGCAAAAAGGAGTCCTAAAAGAATCAACATTAGAAATAGAAAAGCCAGAAAACGACAATGAAAATAATATCTTGTCAGAAGTTTCACTAATATCCTCCTCAGACAGACCAGTGCAGTTTTATTGTCTGTGGAGGACAAGAGTTTCACAGCTTTACCAAAAACAACAACAAAAACAAAAAACCGAGTAAACATTCCACAACAAAAACCTGAAGGAACTGTTAGATTGTGCTGTCGCTAATTATTTAACCCTTTCATGCACAGTGGTCACTGCGTTGGACGTTCGATTCTACAGCTGTTCTCTTGTATATTCATGGGTTTTGTTGTTTTTCTTCCATAGTTCCAGCATATATTACACCTCTAAGAATCGTCTTGCATTCAAGTAATGAGCAGCACCGATAGACGTGTATAAACTGTAAAAACTAACAGGGGTAAATACCAACAGGAGAATATCGAAGGAGAATAATCTGGCCCTTTTTTTTGGGGGGGGGGGTAGCCACACATTTAACGGTGTTGCTTGCTCATGAATGCAAGATCCTTACAAGTGGTACCTTGTCTTACAGGTGAACGGATGTGCATCAGTTGGTTTTACTAAAAGGAGAGAGATAATCGACCAAAATAATGACTCCAAAATGAGGAGAGGAATTCAGTTTGGAACGGTGTAACTGTCCCTGTCAGGTCTGGGTGGTCTTCCCAGTCGGCAAGAATTCATATTATGTTGGTAGTGACTGAATAATAAATCTATAATATTGTACATATCGTCATGTCTGTGCTGTTTGTCTTCTGTGTTCATGAACTCTGACCTAGCTTCCAGTGACCTCATTACCCTCTCCCTATATAACTCCTCCCCTCCCCTTCAGACTCCGCCAGATCGTCTTTATGCCCAGCATGACTTTTCAGCACTTCTTTGTAATCTGTCTCCTCGTGTTTGACCAGTTTTTGTCCCCGGCTTCTGATTCAGGTCTCCCGCCTGAGATCTGCTTCTGTCCGACCTCGCACCCAGTCTTCACCCTGGAGAACCGACCAGCCTTCGTCCTGACCTCCGAGTATCTGTCTCAGCCCCGGCCACCGACCTGCCTTACGAACTCCGACCAAGCCTCAGTCTCAGCCCTCACGGACCACCGACCCCGGACCGGAACCGACCACCTGCTCAGCGTGCCGCTTTTGGAGCCTTGGACTCCCATAGACTCTGCGCACCAGTTGGTGACGAAGAGGATTCTGTTTATAGTGTTTAAATGGGTGATTGTTGCACATCCAAATAACTGTTCAGGAAAGACTTTCAACTTTACTTCAGTGTGTTGGTTCTGCTTGTGGGTTCAGACCTGGGACATAACACACACACAACCACACACATATATCCTCTGTCTGTTTTAAATCCCTTCTTCAAACCCATTTTTCCTCCTTGGCTTTTGAAACCATGTGAGATGCTTTAAATGTATTATTCTGATTCAGCTGTTTTATTTGGTATTGGTTTTATTGTTATTTTTAACTGTACAGATTTTATCTTTTTAAACTGTTTCTGTATTTTACTCTGTTATTATTTGTTTGTTTTTAAAGTGCTTTACAAATAAAGCTGGACTGGATGAAATGGGGGCACTGGATATGATAAAGACCGGAGTTAAACATGAGCTAGGTTTAGCGTTGGATCTGATTCGTATGCACCGACAGGAGCGAAGGTAAAAACTGAGGCAAACAATGTAGCCAAGGTGACATTTATTCATCCTTATTTAAACATAATCAGACATAGAATGGCCTTCATATGTACTGATGTGAAGTATAAGCTTAAAGTGATATCTATGTATAAGAAAGAACTGGCAGAATAAGTAAGATGTGCTGTGAGGAATAATGACTGGTCTTTGGAGAACACTTCAGGGCTTCATTTTCGATCTGAAAAGGCCAAGTGATGGAAAAGTAGTGGTGAAAATATTCTAAATATAACATGCTGTTAAACTGATATTGATTTTTTTTTTTTTTTTTTTGTACGTGGGCCATTTTTAGGTGCAAAGCGGTACAAAAAACCCAAACTAACCCTGTCAGACCTTCATATAGTTGTGTGTAGGTGTTCTATGATTCCGTGGCCTGGGGATGTCCCTGAACAACTCCTGTCTCGTATACCCCCTCCTCCCCGTCTCAGACCCTTGTGGATTTTTCAGCACTTTTCCAACTCATATAGTGGGTGGAGTAGCGGGGGATGGGGTTACAATTTAAAATAGAACAGATCCATCATTAATATTATAAGAATGGTCTGTGTTTTTCTTTCCTGCTGTGACAAGCCAAAATATCTGCTGTGGGTATAGACTGGAGTCTGGATGGTGAGTAGTTTGGCTGCTGGAATACTCTGGAGGGTAAAAAAAAAAAAAAAAAGTAAAAACTGGGGCAAGGTGGAAAAAAAAAAGGTGTGGAAACAAAGTGAAGCAGTAGAAGTTTTGCTGAACTTACCATAATGCCTCCAGATACTCTCAGGTATCTTCATGTTGCTTTGCATGGCTCTGGTCAGTGTGGGTTTAAACAAGTGTGAACGCATTTATTGTATATACCAGTGGAGGCTGCTCTTTAAAACAGGGGAAGCTCATCTTACAGCTCCATCATAAACCGTATCATATTACAGCAAAGCATTTAACCCTTTCATGCATACTGGTCACTGCAGTGGACATCTGTTCTACAGCTGTTCTCGTCTATATTCATGGCTTTTGTTGTTTTAGTTCAGCCAACACAGTGGACGCTCATGCATTCATACCAGCACTTTAACTGTCATCTATCTATCTATCTATCTATCTATCTATCTATCTATCTATCTGAAGGTTAATATACAGTCAGACTGTATTTTTAGTTCATGCTAACTCTCCTTATCTATACACTCATGTTCTGTCTGTGTATTTCATATTCATTACCATCTGTATATTTCACATCTCGTATCTCTTCTTCTTAGGTTAGCCCTTATTGTATATTTTTAGTCTTTATTGTTTACATTTAACCTTTATTCTATTTGATTTTAACTCTATTATATGTTTGTACTGTAGCTGCTGGAACACCAGAATTTCCCTGACTGGGATCTGTCATGTCTCCAGCTCTTGGTTATGGGTTCTATCCTCTGGTGAAGGGTTGGTTTCCTTTAAATCTGCTCTGTCCTTTCCTTTGCTGCTCCTGAACTTTCACCTGATTAGTTAACTCCGGTACTCAGCTGCTTCTCACTATCTCCCTCCTATATATTCCTCCCTCTGACTCTTCCCTGGTGCCAGTTTGTTAGATGCCCAGCACGACTTACCAGCATGTTTTCCGGTTCAGCTTTTTGGTGTTTGACCGGTTTCAGTCCTCGGTTTCTGTCTCCTGCCCTTGTTTCTGCTCAGTCTGACTACAATTCCTGTCTGCTCCCTGGTACACCTGTTTGCCTCTGGTTTGACCTGCCCTTTGTCCCTGGACTATGTCTTCAGCCCGATTCCGACCTGCCTTCTGCCTGTGGACCTCATCTCCTGCCTGTCGAACCCCCGGAACCTGACCTGCCTTCAGCCCCTGGACCCTGCTTCTTGCCAGCTCTATGTCGCCCACAACGGGACCGGACCTCGGACTGTATTGGACCATCAACCCAGTGCATTCCGCGGAACATCTCCCGGACCTTTGGACCCGGACGTGTGGATCAGTGCACACTGGTGTGTGACGAAGAGAACTGTGAACATTGCTTGTGTATATTGGTTTATTCTATTGAACACCCATTCATCAGTAAACCCCTTTAAGCTTTATTCCTGTCTCTGGTCTCGCTTCTGGGTTCTTTCCTGTACCATTACAGGATCAATAAAATCTGTCTGTCTGTGATAAACTTGATCTGCAGTAACATATTTGAGTGTAAATCAGTTGTTATTTCATTGTAATTAACAGGGTTTTGTTTTTTTAAACCAAAAAGGATTATCTTCATGAAATAAGTAATGATTAGTGTTAGAGCTCTTATTAGTTACTGTATGTTAAAATTTAACAAATTTCCAAAAATTGGAAAAATGGTTCAAGCAAGCTACATTTTGAAAAGACAATTCAAACCCCAGCTCCAGCTCACAGGTCCATGTGCACCTCATTGAGTTTCCTCTTACAGAACATAGCAAGTTGGCTAACATTACATTCCCTAGTGATTTATGTTGGTAACAAAACAGTTTACCGGTGAACTTTCCTTCCTAACAGAGCTAGCCACGCTCTGGCTCTGCTTCCTGTACAAGTGCTCCAAACCTCTGAGAGCAGCATTGTTCATGCATGAAGAGGGGTACGCTCAGAGGGGGGAGGGACAGATGGCAGGTGAGTTTGATAGACATATCACCATTCAGTCATTTTGTTGGGCCAGTTAAAATGATTGGATGGTGTTTTATCAGTCCTGTCCATTCCACAGGTGACATTTTTTTTTTTTTTTTTTTTGTTAGAGTATTTAATTCATTGGTTGTAATCAGGGTGTGAAGGGGATTTTAAGGAATATAGTAACAAATGCTCCAGGAAAACATCTCCTACCCCACCTTTAAGACTTTTCAGGTTATTCACAGTTTTGGTAAAAGGATACTTTGTAAATGTAAAGATGGAAGAGAAACCTTTGTAGTCATCATTATTTATGGGTTATTATGTGATTACTTTACTGGTCTGAGTGTGGAACCTGAACTGAAATGATTTTAACATATGTTGATTTATTTGTTAATATCTTCAGTGTAATTTTTGCACGTCATTCATGCACTCATCCTGGATTGGACCCTCTGGGGGGCCAGTTTTGGCCAGCATTCTAATGTTTGATACCTGTGATGTAGACCTTTGCCATAATAACGACTCCTTATTATGAAGAATCATTCACAATAAGGAAAAAAATCCAGTAGTGTGAAGTTATACGTACTGAAGGGAAATAAATGTAAAACTAAGAAAAGAGGTGATGGAGTTACGTTACCTGTTTATTTCCTGTCAGACTTACTTGCTTTAGTCATTTCAGTACAAATGGAAATAAACACCATGTACAAGTCTGACATGGAAAATACACTGTTGTCTATAAAGTTGGAATAATTTAACAATAACACCCCAGTAAGAACCTTTGATCATATGCAATGATTACATAGCGAGTCCCAATTACACTTTATCCGTTAAGCAGCAATTATAGTCACAATCATTTCATGAGAAGAGATAACAAATATTTTATTCCAACTTCATGGACATGTATTTATAATAAACCTAATTACAGCATTATGTCCTGAATGTAATCACCACCAAGTTAATTAAAAATAAAGTTGTGTTGTTGATTAAAACACGTTATGGCCTTTATTTCGCACAACTGCAAGTCGTACCAGGCCTTTATTTCTAATTTCCACATTTGGTCATATTTAGGAACCTTATTATGATACAGTCCAGTTTGAGTTGTAATAAGTACAGCATTACGCTTTTAACATAAACTCATAAAGCCTTCAAGTGTTTCACAGTTTTCAATGGTTCTTTTCATCGTGCTAGCATGATTTCCTGCAGCATCAGTAAGTATCTCCAAATGATAGTTGGGTAGAAGCACTGAGAAACATATCTGCAGTGTCTGAAATTAGATATTAACGCTTTAGATGTTTGTTCTAAAAATACAATGTGTTGAAATATAGAATAAATATATGACTGGAAGCACATGAAGTTGCTCCATTTGTTTTTCTTTTATTTTAGGGTGACCATATTTTGACTTCCAAAAAAGAGGACACTTGGCTCAGGCTCAAGATACTTATAACCAGTATTCGAGTTGTAAAAAATAAATAATTAAAAATTGGAGGCGGGACTTCACGCAAACACCGATTCAGTTTTATTATTCAATCAATAACATATTAATTAATTTGTTATTTTTTTTAATTATTATTATTATTATTATTATTATTATTAATTAAATAAGTAACCCTTCGTGTGTAGTTTACTGGACAACAGTCAGTCAATTTCAACACACGCTAATCGGTCCCATGAAAAACAATAAAACCGGACATTTTCATAAAACACCCCCGGACAGGCTGTAAAATGTGGACATGTCCGGGGAAAAGAGGACGTTTGGTCACCCTATTTATTTGGTCGTGTTGACCGTGACCCAGGTCATTATCAGGACCTGCTGTTAATGGACTCCTGGTTTTTATTTGAAGAAATGTGGTAACGTCACAAATTTATTACACTATGAAAAAGTCAATCTGTCCAGGAATGTCAATGAGCATTAGCTCTTAACATATTGTCAAAGCAGCCAGAGCTATATGATTATTTTTTAAATTTCAGTCGCTGTAATTTTCTGGTTGTACTGGGTAATTTAGCTGTGACGTCCTAATCATCCTGGGGGTTGTTTCATCAAGAGCTCAAGGAAAAGAATGGATTAAAGTCCAACACGTGACTCGAATGAGCCTCGCCGATCAGTCAGGGCTAAAATGGTTCCATAAAAAAAATCATAGAATCAGTGACTTTGAAACAGGCTCAGGAAGTGAAGATTACTGGTCATGATTTACAAAGACAGTGGACTCCAAATGTTAGAGCAGGGTGTCAGCAGACCTGGCTGCAACACCAACAGAAAGTAAAATATCAAAAGGTGGCTCATCAGAAAGTCATAAATAATATTTTAAAAAGCAGATAGAAACTGGACAAGACACTGGTCTGACTTCAGGACCCAAATATAAAATAGGATATCATAGTATGAAAACACAGAAGACAAGTTCAATGATAAACCAAACTGACCAGCAGGTGGTGATGATGAATATGGAAATATTCCCTTTAACACTAACTTAGGTACGTTTGAACCAAAACTAAAGTGCATTAAATACACTGAGGTTTTTGTCCTGAAAGTAGGGAATACCATATGTGATGTCATCATTGTCATACGTGACTTTTGCCATGAAAAGAACTGAAACTTTTGTCGTCTTTTATGCTGTTAAATGTATAGTGTTAATTCGCATTACAGCGCATTACCGCCACCTACTGTTGGGGAGTGTGAGTGGGTGATGCTCAGCGCCATGGTTACTGCTATAGTACTGTGGCACAAAATATCAGTTTGTCTATTGCCACAGAGCCAATCAAATGTTAGCATTTGTACTAGCGCCTCTTGTTGCCACAGTACTGTGGTCATATGTGGAAGAAACGACAAAAGTGATAGGATACAGTATAGAATGGGGATTATTGTTGTAAATGCTCCATATGTTGATGTTTTACTGCCTTCTTTGCTCTGTACAGTCAGTGAGATGGAAGCTGGAGAAGGTGGGCGGAGCTACACGTTAGATGTGGTAGTGTGTTGTGTGACTTCTTTCTTCAGTGTATTGAGTGCTGTGGTCTGAATTCTGCAGTCTGAACGTTGTCCCAGTGGTTGATTTATTTTAATGGTGGATTCTGCAGAAAAAGTGTTACTTTGTCTGGAATCAAAGCTCAGTTTTACGTGTTGCAGTCTGAAGCATCACTTACTGAACTAATTCTCCACTGTCTTTAGGTCTGACCCACTCGCTATCTGATTGGCAGTTTATTTGTCACAGTACTGTGGCAGCAGGGTGAGAGGTTACCCGTCTACACATGATATAACAAGGGTGCTGATTGGTTCTGTGGTAATAGACTAACTGATATTGTGTGCCACAGTACTGTGCCAATAACTAAATTGAAAAAGTTGGGGGAAAAAAAGTAAAGCAAAGGATTGTTGTCTTAAAATTAACATACCCCTGTGCCCCCCCCCCCCCACACACACACACACACACACGCGTAAAGGTTTGTAACCCACCAGTTTAGAATTAGTACTCTAGTCCCTGCTTTTTTTTTTTCTAAAGTGCAGATCCAGACACAAACTCCACTTCAAATAAAAAAGGCAATCCTGATGAAGCTGGGTTACTCTACATTCAAATGGGCTTTTGTTCGAACAAGGTCACATTTCTAACAACCTAACATCCTGATTTTCCACTCTTTAAATGACTCATGCAGGTTTTTCTCTCGAGGACAGAGATCTGATGTCAGTGAACGGAATGAGACAACGATCAAAAACACAAGGTGAAAATGCAAAGGCAGGGTCAACTTCTTAATTTCCCACAGACACACTGTGTTTTTAATATCAGGTATGAGTGGAGTTTTTCCGAGTGACTGTCGTCCGTTATGCAGTGCGAATGTTTGGAACTTTTATTGTGAGTATGATACCATGGGAACGCAGTATTAGTCATGCACTACAAATGCACTGGCTGAATATATGGATATGTAATTACAATGTGACTACAGGTGGAGAATCATCCTTTTGATTGCTTTCTTTTCACCAAAACAAACAACTACATCGAAAATAAAATGAATAAATTAACGCATGATTAAATATGTCTTTATTTATAAAAACTGGCAGATTGAGAAACTGCAGATTGTTTCCCAGTAATACTGTTTCTAATAAAGGCAAAGAGCCAGGCACACAGTCTGTGTAGGATGAAATCTGGGCCTCCTGGTGTGAAGTTCTGCTTCATCTATTCTGTGATGAATTCATCACATTTTTTCTGGCTTACTGCCTTTCTCTGAATTCATAAAAAAAAACACACACACACACACAACCGTAAATGTGAATATAGCTTTAAAGCTCTGACAGAAAAGTGCACAGACCAACACTTCCCGGATAAACTAGTCGATATATTAATAAATCCAGACTTTTGGAATCTAAGGTATCCATAAAATCCCTATCAAACCTCATTGGTACTTTGCACACAGTGATTTTTTTTTTTTTTTCAGTAAATGAGCTGTTAATAATTCCTTTTCATGCCTCCAACATGCTGGCACGCCATCCATCAGACGTGGGAGCGTGAGCTACATGGGCTCTGGGTTTCTCTGTCGTTCGTTTATTTATTTATTTCTACATGTGTGATGAGGCCTCCTACTGTTTCTCTTTAAAGCTGCCATTCACAGCCATGAAGGCACTTTGAGTTAGAAGACATCTTTGGTGCTTGATGAGGACGTGAAGGGCAGTTGGATTGCATGTCTTTATCTTCAGCTTTCAAGTGGACCCTGGTTATCACTAAATGTGCATACAAGCATTCCCCCTTTAACATGAACCAGCACCATACAGCATGTAACAAGAATAACACTGTTGTATTTTTACACAGAAAAAGCATCTCTAAAACACTTCATGACCAAGATATTCAGAGAATAAATAAATACAAAATATATCAAACATGCTTCATATATTAGAGCTGCAGCTAATGATTATTTTTGGATCATTAATCTACTGATTATTTTCTTAAACAGTAAAAAAAAAAAAAAAAAGAGTAAAAACGTAAAAAAGTAAAAATGTGAAAAAGACATGTCAATTAAAATAACAAAGAATAAAGTAAAAGCATAAATAAAAATATCAGTATAAAAATAACAATAACATCAGTGCATATATGTATATAGAACAGCTGTTTCCAGTCAAAGATAATACTTAATCACTAGTTGATGCTTTGACATATTTTGATGTGTGCTGTACTGAGGACTGTCTCCTGTGTATCTTAGTAGGACAAAAATATTGAGAAGACACTACAAGAGGGGTCTGATGAGTTAAGGTGTCTTGACCTCAGACAGAACTAGTTAGAACTGGTCTTGAAGTCCACGTTGCACAAATGTACGTCTTGTTAGAAAAGGAGTAGGCTGGCCAGAATAGGATATAATATCTGCATGAACTAGGGACAGACAGACTCATACTGGGTTTGACTCTCACTGCTGCAGCTCTTAATAAATAACGACTTTATATACAAAGGACCTTTTTCTAATGTGTGTGCTTTAACTTTTCCAAACCCCGACCCTCACGCATAGTGTTGTTTATGTGTGTGCTGATGTCAGCATATCAAATGCCTGTATATGTATGTACTAATTTTGAAGTAAACTGAGATAAAAATGGATTTTTTTTATAGACATTTGAAATTTTGCTCGTAAGTAAATTGGAGAAGAAAAAGGTTTTACAAATTCATTAAAAAAAATGTGAACTTTCACCCCACTTTGTCACTATTGTTAGGACAATAACTGACGATAAGTGATAAATACCTTCTAAAAATCTTTGGTGCTGCAGCAAAAAACAAACAAACAAACAAAAAAACAATCACTTAGAAATGGTTTCAGCTGATCCACTGGTGCTGGAGGACTGGTTAAAAATTATTGATGAAATTTACAAAATGGAGATTAATATTTATGCTGAGGCTGAAAACTGAACTTCACAACATTAGATGGAGTAAATGGATTTGTGTCTTTAAATATAATTCATGTGTGGTTTGTCTCAAAGTTCTGTGAAATGTTCAGATTCAGATATATATGTTATATGAACTGCTGCTTTAAAAATGTAATTAATTTGGTAACATGATTGGTATTTCATAACTGTAACCTAAATGATCATTACTATTACACTGTGACTATTATCTGATGCCGACTATTATTGTGTTCTGTATGAAAAAATGATAAATCATAAAAACCAAGTATCCTTTTTTTTTTTTTTTTTTTGTTTAATTGGATCTATTTTTCCCAAAATGTAATCAGATCTATTCTGGGTCACTGACAATCTATAAACCCAATTTGGTATGAATTCAACTAATAGTTTTACTACTAGAGTGTAAACAAAGAAACAAACCAAACCAAAAACTATATCCGTTGGTCCCCTTCAGGGGGCGGGGGGGAAATATCTGTAAATATATACAAATAACAATAACATAGAAATATCTATCATAACATAGAAATATCTATCTATCTATCTATCTATCTATCTATCTATCTATCTATCTATCTATCTATCTATCTAGATAGATAGATAGAT
>JAQQZY010000015.1:8843009-8853088 GCA_030068375.1 Ostorhinchus rueppellii
CTATCTATCTATCTATCTATCTATCTATCTATCTATCTATCTATCTATCTATCTATCTATCTATCTATCTATCGTCAGAGAAAAAAAATATTGGACCATCAAACAATGGTTTACAATAAAGTACTAACTCCTGTGTGCGTCATGTTTTAATTACATGATGCAATAATAATAATAATAATAATAATAATAATAATAATAATAATAATAATAATAATAATAATAATAATGTATCTTTAGTTATACCAGGCATTTAAATGAACAAGAAACTGAAGAATACAAGGTTGGTCTACTATTTTTTTTCTGCAACTGTATGTGTGGTGTTTAGTGTTCAGGTGAGGGCTCCTCTCCTTCCTCACGTCCACCATCATCTCCTTGGGAAACACAGTCATGGGTGAACAGGTTGTAGATGATGGGACTAAGGACATGTGGGGTGTGCTGGTGTTTGTGATGAAGCTGGCTGAAGTTTTGCTTCTTATCCGAGCAGACTGAGCTTTGCCACTCACAAAGTCCAGATATGTAGTCCGAGGGTTAAGAGTTTGTGGGTGAGCTTGTGGGGGATGACCGTATTGAATGCTGAGCTGTAGTTTATAAAGAGCATCCTGGTGGAGGAATCCTCATTCTCCAGGTGTGTGCAGGGCTGCAGCCATAATAGTGTCTGAGGTGGACCTGTTGGGCAGGTAGGCAAACTGCAGGGGTTCAGTACAGCTATGAATGTGGATCAGCACCACTCTCTCAAAGCACTTGATGCTATAAATTCTGTTTTCTCTGGTATGTGTTAACATTTGTATAAATTTATATCTTAAACAACTGTTATGTTGGATTTTCAGCTGTAGGCCTATAGTTAGCTAACTTGACTTGGCCAGCTTTAGATATTTAACCTCTATAAACACAAATTATGGTGTTTTTAGTGTAAGCTAACATTAATACAAACGTGGTTCTCAGAGGGTTTTATTTGAGTTGTTTTGCTGAACCTGGTGGTGTTAGCTTAAGTTTGTTAGCTGAGGCAATGTGCTAATTAGTGTCTAAGCCTTTTCTAACGATTCATTAATCCTTAAAGTTATAATTCACAAGTTAAAGTACACTTCTGTAACACAGTGTTTGTAAAATCCAACTCATCCTATAAGAATGTTGAGTTTGCTAATGTTGAGTTTTAGTAAGTTTTTTAGCGTCTGTGCTAATGCTAACATGCTAAGTTAGCCGTTATGCTATCCGTTGGTTAATGTCCATTTTGTGTTTTATCAGGAGAGCAGAGCTTGGCAGGCACACAGTGTTCACAGCTAACCACTGTTTTCTGCTTGTACCACAGTCCTAAAATAGTAAAACTTAATGCTAAGTTTAATATCTCCTTAGAAGTACAGTAATATTGCAGTATGTATGAAATTGTAAAGTTAGCACCTCTCATGTAAGTAGCCTACCCAAGCTAACATCAACCTTTCCCCCCAAATTTAAGAGTTTTCAAAGTAAGAGTCAGTCCTTTCAGTGCTCAACCCCACTATTCCAAAGTGTAACACACACAAAAATACATACATTAATGACAAAATGGGTGTGTATAGTTTATTTTCAGATTTACCATGCTCACTGCTGTTTGCCCCACTGAATAACATGGGTTTGTTTGGAACTATTCAGGCTTACATGAACCACGTGATCACAGGAGCGGTGACATCAAAGCGTGTCATGACTCCCTTTATAGGGCTCTGAAAGGGACAGAGCAGCATGGTCAACAGCCTGGAGGGGGTGGGGTGTGAAGTGGCTCATTTGCATTTAAAGGGCCAGTGCTAAAATGACTTGTCTTGTGTCATTACTCAGAAATAGGGTTGAAGATGGACCTGTGGAGTACGATTAATGAAGAATTCAGACCCAAGCAGTGCATTTGCAGTTTATGTAGACCACAGGGAAATGTTTGAAAATGCTAAATTTCAGTTAAAAGAGCAAAATATCACTCCTGTAAGTTCAGGTTGCTGTACTGCATTCTTCATATGATGTGTATTTGATATTTTATGTGTAGATATTTCAATAAATCTCAGTTTTTGTGCCAAAAAAAAGAAGCTGTTTATATGTGAAAGAGATCAGCAAACCTCAAAGAAAACACCACTTTTGCAAAATACTTGCATTGGTGAGGACTGGGCAGTAAATTTGGTATATTTTACACCAAACAGATATTTTTTTTATAATTGTGGTCATATAAGTTTAAAAGTTTAAAGTCATTAATAATTTTCTTTTGATCCTCTTTGACATAAGAACTCAGATTGCACTCATTTTCTTTATTAAAACAAATTGGGACTAAATCATGCAATCTTGTCATGATACATTGTTGAATGATTTTTTTTTGTCATTCTGAATTTTTTATTAAGTCTTTCATACTGTTTTGTTAAATTTTTTTTTTTTTTTTTTTTTTTTTTTACATCTAATGCTTTCACTAACAATTTAGAACCATAAATTGCATCACAAATTTTTATTCGGGAACAAAAATCAGGGTTTATACATGACAGAAATAATGATTTTGACATATATTTGACTAATTTTTAAAGTCCACTGATGTGAACATTTGCCACGGTAACATTTTTGGCCACATCATGACTATGTTGTTGCTGTTTTCAAAGCCATCTGTATTCCAGTCATTTTCTCTGTTATAGCGCATGCACCACAGACAAAAACGTAAAGCCTAGTGGAAATCGACACCACCTTTCTTGTACACATGACGTACTGTGCATGTATAAATTACCCTACAGTAACTTGGACTTGTTATAAGCTTCAGCCACCATGCTCCACTTAAATAGCTTGAAATAGGAAAGCAGTGGCATAAATCACAATTACAGCTTTAGCAGTTGCACCGCTGCCTTGATTATCTACCAAGAAGCATCCTGTTTAGTTTTTTTTTTTTTTTTATAATGACGCCTCTGCTGCCTTGTTACAAAAACCGTCAACAGCCTTTGTTCTGCACCTCTCACTGTACGTCAGTGTGTTTCTGTTGCTTTGGGAAGCCGAATTATTGGCCTAGTCTGACTTTGTTGTCGGCAGAGCTTGAAGCTCTGCTGTCAATGATCCGTCTTTATAGCTCTTTATATTGTGGTCACCTGCCTTGAATTCATAATGAAAGAGGAGCTAATCAGTCATTTGTGGGAGGCGTTGTTTATCTCCTTTTTTGTCACCATCTCTCTCAGTCTCTCTGTCTGTTTATCTCCTCTGGCTTTGTGCTGTGCAGTAGAAGAGGCCTGGAAATGAACAAGAAGGATGACATCTCACAATTGTACTGTATTGTTTTTTGTTTTTTTTTTTCTTTAGCTCTGTGGGGAGAAAAACAACACGAGAGCTTTATTTTGCCACTTACTGCCATGGTTACATTCCTCCCTCTCATGCACCTGTTTGAATGGTGATTCTCATATTTCTACAACACACAATGGTCCTTATCACTTCATATCAAATACTATGTTCAAGGATAGGAAAAAGACATTGCCCTTGGATTTGCCTTGTCAGCACCTTGTAGGTCTTTATAAGCATTTCAAGGATTTAGTGTGTATTTTATGTGCTTATATTTCAAGTATTCAGCTGAATAGCAGACTCTTTCATTCCCCAGAGAAAATATGAATACACTCTTTCTTGAAATCTGATGATTTGTCATTTCTTAGCAGAGCTTTGGTCACTTGTTTCATATTAGTTTAATGGTGCCATCACAATCTGTATCTCTCTGGTCCTGCAGAGATTTGCTGGGAATGTGAATTCGGAGGCCGTTGTCCTGAACAAGTTATCCCACTCCATAAAAACCCGCTTCCTCCGTTTCATCCCTTTCAACTGGAACCCTAGCGGCTGGATGGGTCTGAGGGTGGAAGTGTATGGCTGCTCCTACAGTAAGTAACACACATCCTGCTGCTGATATCACACTCCAACTCCATAGTCACAACACCTAAACAGATGTGTTCATTTACAGATGTAATTTTTGTAGTTACACCTTTAATGGAGACTAATGAGGTTACTCCAATGGGCATAACCTATTCGCGAAAGATTTTGTGCAAATGAAATGCTAAACACACCCATAAAGTCTTGCACCTGAATGCAGGTTTGTTTTGCATCTGAGCTGTCTCCAGAGTCTCAGGCTTCTCACCGCTTTCACAGCCAGGGCCATAATGAATATGGCACAAAAGCCTCAAATTGTCCTTGCTGTCAGCACTCCACAATCCTGAGCCAACACTGATGTATCTTGCTTTGCTTTTGCTTCTATAGGATTTCGTGCATGTAACACAACCTACTGAAATATCTGTCAAGAAAGCTATTAATGTGACTGAATGTACGTGTGAGTGAATGTATTCTGGCTTTCATGGAAACATTAGTACTGATGTTCTTTGGGTAATCACAGCTGGGTGTGTCACAGTTGAAACCATAAGTGTTTTCAGAGAGACTGTACCCATTTAAGGGACGTCACAGCAGTAATACTGTCATTAACACCACTTCAGTCAGTATATGGCAGTAATTAATGTTGTGTGTTCTGCAGCAGTTACATGCCAGCATACATTCCAGGTTTATGAGACAGAGTGTTTGTAGCAAAGTTGTCTATTCTGCATAGAGTATTTTTATTTCAAAGTAGATGAAAATCAGAGAAAAAACCCAAACACACCTGATCCTCTCTGATACCTTAAAGAGAGCGCACCATTATTTTATTGTTAAAGATGAATACATCTTTAACAATAAAGATGTTAAAGATGTTGTTTTTTTTTTCGTTTTGGAAAAGGACAGTTTTGTAATGTTATAAACATTTTAATACAGAAATATTACATCGTGTCAAACCTAAACAATATGTTACATGTTCCACATAGACCCAAACACACAACACAACCATGAATTTTATGTCATTAAGCTAATGCTACAATTTAAACTGTATAATAACACACAAATATAATTTTTTGGACAGTGGATGTGTAAATATCATGCCACTGTCCTTGTGGGTTTCATAAATGAATAATGAATTATAGCTATCCAAAATATCAATCTACTCAGCAGTAAAAGGAAAAGTTGCTTTTGAACAGACATTTTTGGCTTAGAAATATTGATATTATAGATGTTATATCTATGTTTCTCATAGGTGTATATTAATGTTTTATGCCGAGTTGGCCTTTCAGAACTAGTATTTACTGAAATAGGGCGTTGTTTTTTGATGGACAGCTCAACTGCAGATATGACTTGTTAGTTCCATGAATGATGAAGTTTACCTCTACAGCTCTGCACTCATGTTCAGACATAGTCATTTCAGGCACCAAAGAGTCAATATGGTATTGTGGCTTTGGAATGACATCAAAGTAACTCCATGCACTTTTTATGTAGAGTTTATATCACAGCAGGATAAAATGAGAAACAGGCTGTCAGTATTTACAGGATGCTTTTACAGAGGAGTGTGGTGTTGAATAATAGACAAAAAATGTTTTTCACAGAACATAATGATGTCACAGTGAAGGTGATCTTTCATCGTCTGTCTACCAAAATCATTCTGTTCATCTTTTAAATTCAGGTGTACATAGTGGTAAATTTTAAGACAGTCTATCAAGGTGTCTGAGAGATACTGTGTTTTTAAATTGAAATGAGATCGACTGATGGACAGACCTGCTCATAAAATAGCAATGCAATCACATGTCAGTTTATAGTAATGAATGCAGAAAACCATTTTTGTGGGTGTGACACGTGTCACTTATGCTAATGTATGGATATAAGCACAGTTAATTAGAAATAACGAGATGTGAAAGGAGACAAAGATCCCTGCAGCTGAATCAGGGGCTTCTGTTAAGGCGCGCAGCAACATTTTATCCTGAACTATCCTCAATAAACTACATTTAATGGAGATTCACTGGAACAGCTCTCCCACACTCTGTAAAGCAGCACTAACTGGAGGGCTCGGTGAATTAATGCACTGTAAAAGACCATCAGAATATCCCACAGTGAGCAGTTTTATGATGCCCGACTGCTACACAGTACAATAGAGTATAAATGTTGGATGAGCAAGCAACAACACTCATGCTGCCAGCAAGGCTGTTTTTCTATTTCTACACATATATTTTTTTGATCCTTTTGCCTCTCAATATATGTACATTGAATGCAGGAAAATAGTTCATATGTTAAAAGAAGTATGGAAAAATGCCATCATAACCCAGGCTACTATTAAAGTGGAATCAATGCTCACTGTAGCAGGATTATATGGGAGTGAAACTGAAAGGCTGCATACTAATCACTGATTTCACTGACATTCGTCAGAATCCTTTGAGTCAATTGTCTATAAATGAGAAAGGAGTGAAATACAGAGGGTGTAATAGGCAGCAGATGATATTCTATCCATTTTGTCAGTGGGGCTGCTATGTGCTGTAAGGAGACCAAAGACATTTGTAAATAGAAAGGCCCTCATCATTGTTTGCAGGGCTATTTCCTCCTACTTCTTTCATGCTGCTGTAGAACAGCTCGACTCACAGTATTGCTGCAGTGTGACCACACTCAAACCATTAACATGGCCGCAGAGGCCGTCTAAAGATGGATAAACCTGCAGTTTGCCCAGGCTCCCATGTATACATGCTGCTGTGGCTCTAAATTATACACGATTTTATTGTTTAATTGTTTTTATACAAGCAACCAGTGTGTTATCCCAGGCATAGTTGTAGATTTGTATGCTGCTGGGGATATGCCCCCTGCACTGTTTTTTTTTTGTATGTGTGTAAATATGAATATGAAGTATGATCTCATATGAGTCACATCCACAAAAGGATTGAACAACTTTTTGGGCATAAAATTGTTGCAAATGAGTTAAAAATGTAGCTTGTAAATCACAAAACACCTGCATGGGGTGGAATTCACTATAACTGTAATTTAAAGCATATAGCGTTAATGTCATGCCCATGTCCTTTGTTTGGATGTAAATGATGGAATATTCATTCAAACAGTGGAGAACTGTCCCTTTTCTATGCAAATAAGCCTTGTTCTATAAACATGTAATTGACAAAAGGTCAGCACAAATTACTGCACACAGTTAAACTAGAGCCATTAACACCTGCAGTTAACAAATAAGCACAAACTCACATTTGACTCATCCACTTCTCCTGTGTATGTCTCAATTACTGGAAATGTTTTGGGTTTAGTTTATGACACTTTATTAATATTGAATCAATATTTAATAATGTCAAGCATGAACTCTAAAGCCAGACATTAGAGGGCTCAAGTCAGTGTATGAGTATTTTAAGTTTCAGGCAGTTCAATATAAGAAGCACTGATGATAGGACTGCAGTATCACATCCATATATCCTTATTATCTCACATAACAGCTGCAGAAAACAAAACATGAAAAGAGTGATATTTAGCATTTTTAAATTGAATTATGCATTTTCAAATATTTCCCTGTGCTGTACATGAACTGTAAATGCTCTGCTTGGGTCTGAATTCTACATTAATTCAACTCCACATGTCCATCTTCAACAATATTTCTGAGTAATGACACCAGAAAGGTGGTTTGGAGTGCTGGCCCTTTAAATGCGCATGACCCCGCCCCCTCCACGTTGTTGACTGTGCAGCTCTGTCCCATTCAGCTTCTTGTGTTCATTAATTCAACTAACAACTGAACATTTGAGGTAATTGGCTCGAAGTTTGCACATATTTTCAATATGGACTACAACCGAATGAATGATTAATTCACTGATCATGTAGATGTTCATAAAAACTCAGACGAAAGTAGAGGGTTATTATTTCAGAAAGAAAGAAAACTGAAGAAAAAGTGACTTTTCCAATTAAAATATATCAGTAACTGAACATAAAAACAAGTGTTTCCATCCATGGTCATTGATCCAACTCCATGGGTTTTACTGGCGAATCAATGTTGTAGAAGATGATGGTGTTTCCATGGTATGGAGCCTCTGAGCATCCAAATAGGTCATATTTGATGACCATGAAAAGATGAAAAACTACATTTTCACCAATTATTTACATGTATTGATAGGATTAGTGGAGCAACAGGTATAAACAGCTTCGATCAGTAGATGGTTTCTGTCGATAGTGGATGTTTGGGTCTTTATGGGTTAATGCAGTGGTTCCCAACCTTTTTAGGGTTGTGAGCCCATTTTAACATCACAAATTTCTGGCGACCCCAGACCTTTTTTTTTTTTTTTTTTTTTGCTAAAAATTAATTTGTTTTTTCTCATGTAATTGTTTGTTATCCTACGTTGCAAATAAACGTTAATTTTAGACACATTTATTCTATATACTGTATATTATTATGGACGGAGGCAGAAAAGCCAGGTTCAGGTTCAGATTACTGCACAAAGTGAGAATTGTATTTTTCTTGATCAGGGTATGTACAGTCAGTCCAGCTTGGATTTACAAGACTGACAATTAATACTGAACAAAAAATAACTCAAACTATGAATTGTGGAAGAGCTGCAGCATCTGAAACTGACCACATTGAACATTTGGCACATAAACAGTACCACAGTGCTTCAGTTTCAGCTTCAGTTTGTCATGTCTTTTATGTATGTGATAGTCTCTGTCAACTCACCATATATTTATTTACTCGTACTCATTGTCTTCCGCTTATCTGGGTCCGGATCACAGGGGCAGCAGCTTCAGCAAATATATTTATTTGTAAGTTTTTAAAAACAATTTTCAATTGCTAGAAATTTCAGGCGACCCCATTTGAATACCAGGTGACTCCACGTGGGGTCCTCACCCCAAGGTTGAGAAACACTGAGTTAATGTGTCACAAGCTCATGTAAACTGAACTCCCCTGAGCTTGTCCCCGTTTGAGTGGTTTGATCAAACTTTCTGTTAAAACAGCTTGTATTACATAAAAGCTCCGTTTATTCCCTCAGTGAGTTTGAACAACAATAACAGACTCGTTCTAAAACACTACAATTATAGGTTTTCCTCCCCGGCTTAACAAAACGCACAGATGTCCAAATAAGAGTCAAAATGTGAGCAGAGCAAAAAATAATAACAGGTCTTCTAGACAATTGTTGTTAAGTGGACCGCTTGTGGTTTTTGCACCATGTTGTGGGAGAACTTGTCGAGATGAGCACCTGCAAACATAGAAGTAGAAAAGAGGCGGGGTTAAAAGAAGAAAGAGCTTTTATCAGGTAACATTAAACTATGTTGATCCTGTATCTGGTTCGGAAATATCTCCATAGGACGGTCACAACAATGATATTTTATTTGATGATTAGTAGACACAGGGATATGTGCAATTAATGCTTCAACCCTTTATCAGGCAAAGGACTATTTTTGGTCATTTCCATACACACGTTACAAGATAATGACAGCAATAGTTACAGTGAGTCACCAATCTCAGGTCCAATGCGGTCTCCAGGGTCTGTAAGGTCCACCTGTGCATGAACAGTGAGTGGACCTGCTCTGTTTGGTACCAGGAAGTAATGGTACTAATGTAAGGAATGATGTTCAAAGGGTGGATGTGGATGTGGACAGGGGTCTGGAGCAGCACTGATAATGGTCTAATGTTCTAAAATACATGTTCTAATGTTCTGAAATACATGTTCCTTGCAAATAACTTTTGTTTTAATTTCACAGAAGTAATAAAATTATATTCTCCAACAGCGCACGAAGGTTGAAATTTTTAATTTCAGAGTGTTTCTATGAGCCCTATAAAGGGTTAATCATATTTCACTGTTCATTTTATTCCATGAGTTTAGTTTAGTTTAGCTCTAGTTTGGTTTGGTTTGGTTTCGTTTAGTTTAGTTCAGTTCAGTTCTAGTTTAGTTCAATTCAGTTCTAGTTTAGTTTGGTTTAGTTTAGTTCAGTTCAGTTTTAGTTCAGTTTTAGTTTAATTTAGTTTAGTTCAGTTCTAGTTTAGTTTAGTTTAGTTCTAGTTTGGTTTGGTTTAGTTCAGTTCAGTTCTAGTTTAGTTCAGGTCAGTTTTAGTTTAGTTTAGTTTAGTTCAGTTCAGCTCAGTTTAGTTTAGTTTAGTTCAGTTCTAGTTTAGTTCAGTTCAGTTCTAGTTTAGTTTGGTTTGGTTTAGTTTAGTTCAGTTCAGTATTAGTTCAGTTTTAGTTTAATTTAGTTTAGTTCAGTTCTAGTTTAGTTTAGTTTAGTTCTAGTTTGGTTTGGTTTAG
>JAQQZY010000015.1:8855465-8868065 GCA_030068375.1 Ostorhinchus rueppellii
GGGATAGGCTCCATGCGACCCCCGTGACCCTAGTGAGGATAAAGTGGGTATAGAAGATGAATGAATGAATGAATGTTTTCTAAGCTGTTAACTCTGGAAAGCTGAGCTTTAAGTGGGATTTGGGCACACTACTGACATTTCCATTCTGGGCTCCAATGAAAATTCCTAATTTAAATATTGAAAAACTTTGGACTGTACCATTTTTTTCTGTCAGACATTGAAAGTCATCTGAAATTTGATCATCTTGAATTTGTAAATACAGTATATTGAGTTATGTATTACACGGAATCATGACAATGTGGAATCAGTGTAACTGATTTATTTATTCAGGTTATTTTTCTCAGAGGCGCAAAATCCTTATTTATCAGGGTAATTGAATAGAGCCCTGTGTTAAAGTCCCATGGTCAAACCTTTAACAACTGTGGTGGAGCTTTTGCTGTAATAAACCACAACTCAATGAATTAAAGCACACTCTTAATATCTACTGACATGCTTTTAGTTGGTTTGATTGTTAATTGAGTAGTTCATTGATTCTTGTTTGAATTCTTCTTCTCCTCCTCCTTCTTCTTTTTCTCCTTCTTCTCATCTTATTATGACTGTCTGTGCAGTATCAGAGCTTTTCTAACACACTGTGTATTTTCCAGAGTCTTACGTGGCAGACTTTGACGGCAGAAGCTCCCTGCTGTATCGGTTCAACCAGAAGTCCATGTCGACAGTGAAGGATATGATCTCTCTGAGGTTCAAGAGCCATCAGGCTGAAGGCGTGCTGCTGCATGGAGAGGGACAGAGAGGAGATTACATCACACTGGAGCTTCACCGAGGAAGACTGGACCTCTACCTCAACTTAGGTCAACTACACACACAATTAAATATTCACTCCAGAGAGTAGATACAAAGTTGTGGAGAATATTATGGAGTCTGAGCTCCAAGTGGGCTCTTCAGCAGAGTACAAGTTTCTTTATCACAAGGCTATGAAAATTAGCAATAGCTACTGCCACAGTACTGTGGCATGGAATATTGGTTTGTCTGTTGCCACAGAGCCAATCAAATGATCTGAATTCTGCCCTCTGAACATTATCCCAGTAGCTGATTTATATTTATCAAAAACTAGGGCAAATTGCTCATATGAGAACAAGCAGTTGCCACATTTCATGTTGTTTGCCTGCATGGTGAAACAAAGTCCGAATAGGTGCACACGTCAGCTTCCAGTAACTGGTACCCTAGCCTTTTCCTGTAACTGGAAAGGCACATGGCATGTGTGATGCTTATTGCCACAGTACTGTGGCAGCAGGGTGACAGGTGACAGGAGTCGACACGATGTAATGAAGGTGTTGATTGGCTCTGGTAATTGACACTTTTATAAAAGTGATCCAAAATGTAATCATAAAAGCTTCTGCTCCCTGTTACCTGTCAAAGTATGTTAATACTTTCATGTTGTTTTGCACTTAGGCAGCACATTACACGTGTGTCTACACCTTTCCACATCTGCATTTAACAGAGGTAACGCTTTCACACAAACTTACCTGTCAGTGTAGGTTGATCAGATGTTCACACCAAATGAAGACTTGCACAGGGATTTATTTATCTGTAAAAAAAAATCCTCTTCACACATTAATTAGCCACCAGAACATGATGTCACCCCCCTTATTTTTAACACCTTCTATTATCCTTGTGAGTTTCCGTCAGTTTTTCCATGAATGGGGGCTGGGGGTGTCTGTGTTGAAGACATGCCTCTTTAGTAACACAGATGTCACCTCAGCTGAGTGATAGAGCAATACTCTGCTCATAAACTAAAAGCTGTGAGGAAGGAGATGCGAGATGTTTCACTATTTAAGATCATGTCACCGCCTGCTGTCATATTTTTTATTTTTATTTTAAGGCTATGGTGGGTCAGATTAAACTACGCCAGGGTGCACTTTACAATCTCCTTGGCAGAAGTAAACATGCCAAAAACACTCCCTCTGTATATTTTACTATCCATTGATATACCTGAGCTGTACAGTATGTTAGGACCACAGTCTGAAGAAAGGGGTAGGGACTTTTGAATTGTGTCTTTCCAAAATGTAGCCTGCTTGAGCCGTTTTTCTAACATCTCAGACCCTTTAAGTAAATATTGGTAAAGTTTTTCGCTTATGTCCAATGGAAAACCCACTAGTGATACCACTGACAAGCTATGATTTTATTCCCATATCCATCAAAATTCACCACAATATCTATTTTGATAACGTATCCTAGAAAGCCTAGAAAGAGAACTTATTACATATACTTCAGTACTGTGTTTCCTAAATGTAGGGTCAGGACTCAAAATGGGCCTCAACCTGATGTTACTGGACAGTTTTTGGAGTAAAATACAGAACAGTTTTGTGATTTGTAAGCCAAAACCTGAATAGATGTAATTATTATATATACAGATTATTCATCTTCTACATGCACAGATCAGATTACATTTGCACATGCAGTTTTGAGACTCCTCTGATCCGTCCCAGCGCCACACAGACCCAGAAATACATGCTGCATTGTGCTGGTAGGCAACTCGCATTAGTTGTCAGTGTTAGAAACAATTTATGGTGTTACTTTGTCAGCCACGCTTGACATTTCAGCATTCTGTGTAAATCAGACAGAAAACTGGATTTATTCAACATTGTTACGACCGAGGAGGAATCAGCAAAAAATGTCGATGTTATGGCAATTCATAATGTAATTTTTTGCCGTTTGGGTTTCGGGAAGGCATCAGATTTATCTTACAGGACTTGAGGTGAAAAAGTTTTATAACCTCTTCCTTAAAATATTAGGAGGAAAAAGTGTTTAGATCCCCTCAGTGTGAGAGCAAATGTTGGAAATAATCTGATCTTTTCCATTTTAATGTGTTTTATTTAATGATTATTTAACCAGGACATAAACACATATCATTAGCCTCACAACATAATTGCTTGAGTCATATTTTTGTCTAAATTGCGATATTTGCATTAAGATCACTCTCCGAACAATTGCTGCTTCATTTTTCATTATTGTCTATGACCTAAAAAAACCCCAAAAAGACTTAGGCAGTTATGCTATGAGGCTAATGATATGTATTTCTATGCTGGTTAAATAATTGTTACATAAAACGCATCAAAATGGGAAAGAAAGGATTCTTTTCAACATTTGTTTTCACACTGAGAGTGGAATGATCACATTGTATCAACTACTGTTCATCAAGAGTTCATCACACCTACAGCTTGATAGTGTCGTGGTTTCCAATTTGTTTCCAGATTTTTTTTTTAAGTTGCCTCTTCGTGTGTCCTTGTCAAATTATTTCCTGTCCTTGTGTCTCTTCGCCCACTCATTAGTCTCACTTTATGAATTACCATCACATAAGCATCTGGATCTGGATCTGAATCCTCTGTTCATCCTCAAACATTGACACATAGAATGCCCTCAAACTTACTTAAAAGTGTCTAATGAAATCAGCTCCTTAAGTTTCAGTTCCTTTTATAATGTATAACGAGCAGCAGTTTTACATGCTGGTTTTTTTCCAATGCTGATTTTTACAGTAGACTTTGCAAATTTGGAAAAGTAATTTTAACAGAGTCTAAATAAATACAATTAATAAGTCTTTCAAGATCTTTATTTGTATCGTGTAGATGTAGAGGTACCTACAGTGAAATGAAATTGCAACAAGAACCCTTGTGCAAACTGTACATAGCTTTAGAAGACAAAATATATGTAAAATATATATAATATAAAATATAAAATGTACATATAGATATTCAGTGTAAGCGGCAGTAATATGTGCAATATGTTACAAAATGAGCAGTTTTAAAAAAAATAGTTTGATAGTGTTAACAGTGTGCACAGAGCACAGGCCATTAGCTTTGCTACTGTTAACTCTAAGACAATATAAGACAATATAAGATAAGATAAAATATTCTATGGGGAAATTACACAGTTAAGAGCAGTAACGTATAACAAGCAAGTGCAGAGAAAAAGACAGGTAAAAAAAACACAATCAAGTGAACAATTAAATATAAAGAGCAAAATGAGAAATTTGGTATTTATATAAATATAGAATTTAAACTAAATGTTATTTACATATTTACGTTATTATATTATTATTTTTGTATTTGGGTTACATAAAGTGGTGACATGGTTACATGTTTTGTGTTCAGACTTTGTACATATATAACCTATATGTGTGTTGTGTGTATTACCTAACCTGTGTGTTGCATATTTCAGTAGGTATTTGTAAGTACTTATACATAGCAAGGATGATGATTGCGTAAAATAACATTTTTGACCAAAAATAGTTTAAAATATGCTTGATAACACCATTTCATCAAAATGTCACTGATTTTGACAAGGTTTATAGCAAAGTTCAGTTTCCCTGTGATGTGTTAAATAACACATAATAAGCCACACTGATGTCAAAATTTAGGAAAACGTATAGGAAACTTTTAGACTTACTGACATAGATTTAAAGTAACACGGTTTCAATGGGCATAGTGACATAGTTTCAATTGATTCTATTATAATGTAATGACTAATATGTCTAGGAAACAAGTTAAATATTTTTAATATAAGCATTCGTTATACATTATTGTAATAAGTTAACAAATCAGTGCATATGGAATGGGATTAGAGAAACTTAAGTGATTCCTATAGATGTGTGTGTTCCCTAGACCTGGCCTATTTACACTGTCTATAGTCACCCTACAGGAGTGTGTCAGACATGAGAGCAGAGAGGAAAATAAGTAAATAAAACAGCATTTGAAACTGTTCTATGAATGTGACAGAAGTGTGACTAATGTTCATACCCAACATCTCCTTTGACGTACCCCCTGTTGCTACCTGATCAATTCCGGAAGCACCAGATCAGTTCTAGCGAGGTCACCTGCATGCGTGAAACTGCGTCACCACTTGCATTACAATGTTTCAATTTACAGCCCCCGAAACCAATCTTCAAAAATCGTTCTGAGCATAGAAATAACATCATTTTATTAAGACATCAAGAAACGTATACAAGTCATTTTACACGTCTACAGTTTAGATAAAAACTAGTCGACACAACACAGTCACCATCTAAAGGTACTTCCTGTTATGACAGACTTCAAAATAAGAGCATTTCCTGAAATACCACGGAGTATTTTCTATTATTATCAGCTTTGTTATGACTCTGTTTAACTATTAATAATCAAGTGAAATATCTGAAAAATAAAATAAATCATGCATAATTTTAATATAAACTTAAACTAACATCAATTGCCTGGTTTTCTCTAAACTCAAATAAATTAGTTTAAATGAGAACTATAAGGCTGCAGTGAAGCTGAATGTCGAATGAATCCTGAATGAAAGAAAAAAACGTATAATTCAAACCCTGGATCAAACACTTTTCATTCTTGCTGATGATTATGTGTGTAGTACTAAATACTTCTCATAGAGTAGTATAAATAACGAATCAATGGCATAATAATTATTATTTAATTAATTATTAGTTTCCTGGACCGATCTGGTAGTGACAGCACTTTCCCACCTCATCAAAACATCCATCTTAAATATTTACCTCCGCCGAGGAGGTTATGTTTTGCCAGTGTTTATCTGTTTGTTGTTGTTTTCAGAATAACTTGAAAAGCTCGGAACAGATTTGGATGAAATTTTCAGGAATTGTTGGAAATGGGATATAGAAGAAATTATTACATTTTGGGGGTGATCTGGATCACCGTCTGGATCCAGGAATTTTTTTAAAGGATTCAATAACATTGTGAGATAGGACCATTTTGGGCATTTGTGCATAGAACTGCACAAAGAATAGTCAGGGCAGTGGGAAAAATACAGGACATGTTTCCGAAAGGTTCTAGAAGATATCAAAGACTGATCCAGATAATTGAATAATTACCTCCGCCAAGGAGGTTATGGAATCAGTAGAGTTTGTTTGTTCATTTGTTAGCAACATATCTCAAAAAGTTATGAAAGGATTTTGAAGAAATTTTCAGGAAACGTTAGAACTCCTTAAACAACAGACAGAATTAGCCACCCCCATAGAACTCTTAAAACAACAGACAGTGAGCCACACCCACAGAACTCTTAAAACAACAGACAGAATTAGCCACGCCCATAGAACTCTTAAAACAACAGACAGAATTAGCCACACCCACAGAACTCTTAAAATAACAGACAGAATGAGCCACGCCCATAGAACTCTTAAAACAACAGACAGAATTAGCCACGCCCATAGAACTCTTAAAACAACAGACAGAATTAGCCACGCCCATAGAACTCTTAAAACAGCAGACAGAACTAGTCACGCCCATAGAACTCTTAAAACAGCAGACAGAATTAGCCACGCCCACAGAACTCTTAAAACAACAGACAGAATTAGCCACGCCCATAGAACTCTTAAAAAAACAGACAGAATTAGCCACGCCCATAGAACTCTTAAAACAACAGACAGAATTAGCCACGCCCATAGAACTCTTAAATCAACAGACAGAATTAGCCACGCCCATAGAACTCTTAAAACAACAGACAGAATTAGCCACGCCCATAGAACTCTTAAAACAACAGACAGAATTAGCCACGCCCATAGAACTCTTTAAACAGCAGACAGAATTAGCTCCACCCATTGAACTCTTAAAGCCACACCCAAATGAACATCCATAATTCAATAGTGGAAAATGAACACTGCTGACTTGGCCGTGCAATAACACCAAATCCTGGGACTGAGATCTATAACTACATATACTTTTTTGGCAGGTGTAGACTTAAAATTATGGTCCACCTATAAAAAAACTTGCTGATATTTTAGTCAGAAACTGGACAGGCCATCCAACACACACATTAATCAGTGATGTTTAAGGGAGTTCAAATGGGTGTTGGACCTCAGCGCTTCATGATACACACTATGGTGGGTGTGCGAGCTTCGAACAGATCATTCATATGTATCACGTTGCCACAGCACAGACGTAAATGTTTGTTGCCAATGGAGTATAGATTTCAGAAGTGATGAGGTGTACTGTCTGTCATGTGGATTTCATGAGTTGAGGAGTTGCACCTGAATGCACAATGAAGTCCTGGCTGTGTGTGTGTGTGTCTGTGTGACAGGACAGAAGCAGATGTGTCTGTTTTCGGAGATTTACAAGCAGAAAATCTCCCTGCATGTGGCACTTTGTGGGTGTTGTGTTTACTTTTTCTCTGTGATCGACATTAGTTCTTTTCGTACTGAGTCAACATATCCAAAGTTTATGTCACCTTTTCCAGTGTTAACCCTGAAAGACCTGGAGCTATTTTTAGGGTGACATCGGAATCAATCAATCAATCAATTAGATTTTATTAATATAGCAGCAAATCCTAACAAATGTTCTCTTATGACGCTTTACATCTCGAGCTCGTCTAAATCAGACCGTCTAAACCAATTTACAGAAACCCAACAGACCCTCCAGGAGCAATCACTTGGTGACAGTGGAGAGGAAAAACATCCTTTTTAGTAGGCAGAAACCTGGAGCAGACTCTGGGGTTAAAGAGAAATGGTTAAACAGAGAGAGAGAAAACTAAAACAGCCAAATAACAAATAATAATAATAAACGTCCATAACTTAATAATATTACGACAAACCCTGCAGCTGTTTGTACAAATCATAGAAACTTCTGCCATATTTGCAACTATGTGTAATAAACACTATCACAGCTATATAAATGAGTAATAATGACAATGAAGCCGGATCACAACAGCAGATTCAACTGATTTTTCCTCTGTATTTAACCATTCCTAATTGATTCATTAGCATTCAATACATATCCGTACATGTCCACACAGATGTATTCTGGATGAAAAGCAGGCATTTTTCTTCATTCAATGTACTGATTGTGTAGACGTTCATTTATGCTCGAAGTAGATTTAAAGGTTATTATATCAAGGCAGAGAAAAATGAAGAAAAAGTTAGTTTTTTAGCTAAACTTATCATTTCATTAAATGTAAAAACAGGTGTTTACAGCCACTACCATTGGTCAAACGATACAAGTTTTATTGGTGTGTCAGTGTTAGAGAAGTTACCAGGGTTACCACGTTCACCACAGTGTCTCTGAACATTAAAATGGGTTGTATGTGATGACGATGAAAGGCAGATTAGCTGCATTTCACCTGACGTATTTGCATGTATTGATAACGTTAGTGCTTTAAACTTTATGACACATTTTACATCAGTAGATGCTTTTGGTTCCTGGCTGCTGTTTGGATCCTTGAAGGTTAAAATTGCTGTATCAGTTAGCCGTAACATATTATATTACTGTTTTCCACCTATAGTGTATTATTTTTTCTTAGAGTATATTGAATTGCTTGCTAACTTATTTGCTCAGGATGTCAGTTCTACAGACCAATAATTTTCTTAGATCGATCAGCTGTAATGTCCTAGCTGACCTTAACCTGATTACTAATCCATGTGTTTTGGTCCGTCTGTTTTTTGTCTTCCTGTGCTTAAAGGATAAGGATAAGACAAAAATTAATCAATGGAAGTATTTAGTTTAATGTTAGATGTATTGGATTGGTAAATAACTGATAGGATGGATGATTATAGTTCTGTGATGAGTACTTTCCTCTTGACAGTGATTCATTGTGTGAATAAAGATTTCAGCAGTGCACCTACCTCCATGTGCTCTCACCTATTTTCATCTGACAGTTTACTCTATATTGTCCTGCTGGACGGCAGGTAATTGTGTACATGTTTACAGGCGCTTTGCGTTCTCTCCACACCTGGGCCCTCACTTGCTGTCTTCACACATTTACAGGCTTACTGTGTCTGATGTGCAGCTGCTCATTTCACCGTGTCCCTGCTGTTTTGTCTGTCTCCTCCAGATGACAGCAGGCGGAGGTTCAGCAGCCGCCGTGTTCCCGTCACAGTGGGTAGCCTGCTGGACGATCAGCACTGGCACTCAGTCCTTATAGAGCGCTTCAACAAGCAGGTGAACCTCACAGTGGACTCCCACACACACCGCTTCCACACCGGAGGCGAAGGACACTCCATGGAGGTGGACTACGAGGTAAGTGCATCACATGATAGTTATTTAACCTGGAGGAGCGATTAAAATAAAGAAACTTTAAAAAGTCTGCACATAGCAATTAATGCTTCTATTCAGGAGGAAAGTGGCGCATTAGGGAGAACAAAAGGGAGGAATGAGCCTTGAAGAAAAGTTATTTTTGATGTCTCAAAGGAACAGGAGACTGCCAGGAACACTGTCAACCTTGAATTACTTCTTCACAGCAATTAGCTTTATGTTGTATTAAAAATACACCACTTTGCGTTGCACGTGGCTCCCATTTCACTGTCCTAAGCACATTCAAACCATTCTCTAACAACAGGGATTATGAGACATGGCCACAGTATTTTTGAGACCTGTTATTAATCACACTCTGTCAAGCTTTGCTTCACATCCTGGAGTGGTGTGGTATACAAAATATAATAAGATCGGTGTTATGTTGTTAAACCACTTCAAAATTAAAAGCCAGACACAAATTAAAAACAAAAAAAAAATCTGATTTTTTTTCTTGCTCTTTATTGAAATGAATCCATGATATAATACCTTGTTTTCTCATGCCCCTTGTACACGACATGTGCTAATATCCTGGTTAGTGATTAGCTGCTGTTTCCTAAGGCATCTGTGATGTTTACAAGACAATGTGGCAATTTAGCCTGATATTTGGTGCAATGGATAGCACTTGTGCCTCGCAACAAAAAGGTCCTGGGTTTGATTCCAACACCATGGTGGGGTGGGGGTGTTTGTGTGAATTCTCTCTGGGTATTCCAGCTTCCTCCCACCATCCAAAGACATGCACTGATTGGTTAATCGGTTAATCTAAGTTGCCCATAATAATGTGAGAGCAATTAATTGTCTCTAAATGTCAGCCCTGCGATGAACTGCTGAGGCCAGGGTGTACCGCCTCCCTTCACCCATAAGTAGCTGGGATAGGCTCCAGCGATCCCTGTGACTCCAGTGAGGATGAAGCAGGTTCAGAAGATGAATGAATGAATGAATGAATGCAGAAAATGAAACCAGTTTAGTTTATACATTCACATAACACGACACATATGGTTTGGTTGATTTACAGGTATTCATGCTACTATCAGCAACAGGAAGTGACAGCAGTCTTGCCCTTACGTGAATGTTCATCCACGTTATAATGTTTGATCTAATGTTTTTGTTCTGTAGCTGCTTTTGCAATGGACTAGAAATGTGTTTCATTCCCATTGGAATTACCCAATATACACAGCCTGGCCAAAAAGAAAGTTGTAACCTTGATTTAAAGAACCCAATACATTAAGCTCCTCCTGTTGTATAATTACTACAGTGATGAATATGTTTCTGCTGCAAAATGTTCTTTAACTCTAATTGATGGAGTGTGTAGCTTCTTGTTGCTGAAACAACCATTAGTTTGACAAAGAGCATAATGATTGGACTGTGTTTCAATAGAAAAAGGTCAATGTGGTCCGATGAGTCCAGGCTGACCCTGTTCCAGAGTGATGGATGAAGTGATTACCCATCATGCCTAGTGCCTACAGTATAAGCCTGTGGGGGCAGTGTTATGATCTGGGGTTGATTCAGTTCTAGTCAGGTCTAGATCCATGTAATGAGGTCAGAATGACCAGGGTTGAACATCAGGGGGTTTCTTTCTTTGCTGATGACAGACATATTCAGTGATGACAACACCAGGATTCCTCTGGCCCAGACAGGGATCAAAAGACAAAATAATTCTCACATCTCTCAAATGGCCACCACAGAGTCCAGACCTGAATCCCTTTGAGAGTCTTTGGGATGTGGAGACTTTACACAATAGTTCGACCCTCCCATCAATACACAAAAAAGAAGAAAAAAATACAGCCATGGACAGAAATAAATGCTGTGACATTTAATGGGACACTGCATGAGCATGGCACAGCATAAAGGATACCATAGAAACTAGATCTCATAATCAAAGCTCAATGTGGTCCAGTCAAATACTGCTTGAGTGCCTGGTAGTGCACAAAGCCACTGACATTGCTTGTGTTGTCAACTGTTTTCTGCACAGTTATCACCAGTTGGTAGAAACAAGTATAAGATCTACAGCATGTATCAGGAAAAAAGTAGACTCAGGAAAAACAACATAAAACAAAAATGCAAAGACATTTTGAAAATCTGGTCATATGTGTTTTTTTGACCACGTAATTCTCTCTTAATTGACACGAGTGTCCTGGGTCAGTTTTCGTGCTTTAGTGAATGATGCTAATTTGAATTGTGCAAAATTAAAGTCTTGTGTGCATGGAAGTGTAAGGGTTAATATTGCCATGGATGATAAGTTCCACTGGTCTTTTACTACTTCTTTTATACATAAAGCAGGATAAAAATAATGACATGTTCAAGGGAGAAGTGCATGACCAATAAACACATATGACCAGATTTTCAAAATGTCTTTGCATTTTGGTTTTGTGTTGTTTTTCCTGAGTCTACTTTTTTTCCGATACACCCTGTGTATATATGTAGCAGTATAAATGTTTCTTTTCTGAATATCTGCATTTCTAAAAACCAGAGTAAGGTGTTTTTGAAACTGGGATGCATATGCAAACACATTCGGATGATGTTATACCTTAAAAGCCCAGTGTCAAACAGCATATTGAAGCCCATGTAAACACATTCATTTGTAGCAGCAGTTTAAGTACGAACATTTGCAGCCAGCAGTGAAAATGAATGAAATGCTTCACCCTGAATTAACATAGGTACACCAAACGGTGCACCAGAATGTGACTGACAGACATGTCCATGGGCATTGCTCTGCTGCTTTATCAGCTACCACTCTTCTGGGAAGGCTTTTCACAGGGAACCTGCCTGCTGAGATTTGCTCTCATTCAGCATTAATGAGGAAGATATGCTGGGTGGGAAGGACAGGGACAGCATTCCAGTTCACCCTAAAGATGCTGGCTGGGGTTTTAGGTCATTTAAATGGTTCTATAACAAAATCATTTCTTCATATTATAGACCTGGTTTTAAGGGCATCATGATCAGAAAGACGTATCTTTAAACTAAACCAAATTCTCTTGTATTCCACTGTTCTTCTAATTCACTATTAGGCTAATCCAGAATCAGTCACTGAAAGTGCACTAAAACCAGATGCTGTTGTGTAAAAACTCTATTGACTTTAATTATTGTTAATATTTGCATTATTACTATTATTATTACTAGTAGGAGTGATAGCTGTAGTAATATATAGTTAATGTACAATTTTCTTTTTCTTCTGTGTTGTTTTTTAATACTGTTAAAACTTCCATTACTGCAGTAATATTTTAAAGATATATACAGAATTCTCAATTTCCAAAATGTTGAAGTACAAGAAAAGTAAATGTTGACCATTAAGCACAGTATTAGCCAGAACCAGCGGCGCATTGTGGTGGGACGCATTATGCGTCTCAGTTTTTGGATGCACTATAACCACACTTCATCACTAGGAGGCGCCAAAGCACATGCACCACTGTTTTAAAATGTAATTTAAATGAAAATGAAAATACAGTGTGTTTTCAATCATTTACTTTTTATATGTAAATTTCACCCATATATATATATATATATATATATATATATATATATATATATATCTGTTTTATTT
>JAQQZY010000015.1:8895613-8912058 GCA_030068375.1 Ostorhinchus rueppellii
TTTTATATACAAAAATAATCAAACAAAAAACAGACCACAACAGTTAGAGCATCTTGGTTAAACCGTTACACAAATAAAATATAGACAGGTTCAGGACATTAGGTCAGAATAAGCAGATGTAAGTACAAGATTATACAGGTTCAAGGATTTCTTTAATTAACATAAACATCAAATTTTTTTCCAATATTTTTTTCATATATCAGTGGTGAGTCTTAATGACATGGTCAGCCTTTCCATGTGCTATGCAGGGATGAAGTTTGATGAAGTTTAATGTTTTTTTCCCAGTCAGTAAGTTAGCATATAGCATTAGCTCACCTCCAATAGTTCAACCCCTTTTGCCCAAATATGGTCACTTCCAGCTCCAAAGTTTGCAATGGCAAAATCACAACATGGCTTCTAAACAGTTCACATATTAAAGGGTGGTGTCATATTCCTTCATCCACTCATTCTACACATTGTTTATATATAATATGTAAAGATGAACTAAAATGTTGTGCATTTGTTGACCTTATAATATTTGACATTAACTATATTCACCCCTTTGAATGCTGCGTTTGTCTCTGATTTGGTCACAGACTGTTTTACAATGACCAGATTGACCAGTATAATTTATTTATGTTATTTAATTATTTATTTTATTTCATTCGCCAGGTGCTGCCTCCTTGAATATACTCACCATCACAGTCATAAACCCTTGTCTGAATAAGCTGTCAGTAACCATCTCCACGGCACTCTTTAAACCCTAAGCCTAAAATGCTCCATCTAGACAATTTTTTTCTTATTTTGATTATAATAAGGCTAGAAAATATGCTGTGAATGACTACTTATGTCCATTTTTCCAGAGCTCTTAGAAATTTCAAACTCTAGCAGTCATTTACAATTTACTGCATGTTATAATTCTGCTAAAATGGTTTCTCCAGCTTCAAGTACAGGTGAGAGTCAAATTACCATAATGACCCAATAAAGTGCAACGTCTCAGGGTGAAGACACACCAAACTAATTTTTTGCGGTTGGAGTCTATTTGGTGCGTTCATTAATACCACCGCCATTCTTTTCAGCTGATTTAATGTGTAATCAGCTTGTACCCAGTTGTTCAGTCTGACCAATGTGATTGGTGGGGGGATAGCTCTTGACTAGCGAATCAGTGAAGAAGCCAGAGACCTGACAACACCAGTATCTTCTTATTAGTCGCCATCTGTTCAACAAGTACAACAACACTCCTTGACTACTCAACACTCTCTGTTGACAGCACTGACTGATGACAGCGAGCTCTGTGTTTTGGTCTGGAGAGATGTTCTGTCATTTCCAGTTTTCGTTTTTTTTTTCGGGCCACAGTACAGATTAGTGCCGCCTGCTGTTATGGAGACATTACATCTTGCGCAAGCACAGAATGTACACTTAGGTCGGTCGTCGATTTGGTGTGTTCTTCACACTTTTTTGACTGTGTCAGGGAGACGGATCAGTCGGACTACCTTTTCTGGCAACAATCGGCTGTCGATTTGGTGTGTCTTCGCCTTCAGGTTTCAGAAACCATTGGAATTTTTCCAATTGCACACACAGTGAAACAGTTACAGCCATCCAAAATGCATATGTGCAGGGTGTGTCACTGATGACACATCAGGATTTAAAGCATTATTGTGACTGTAAATATTCAGTTTAGTCAAATGGTGATGCAGAAACAGGTCCACGCTCCACCCGCACATGTAAAGAGCTGAGTCTAAGGTTTCGAAAATACCATGTTTCTAATTTTCAAGTGATTATACATTAATGAGAACATAATTATAAATATTGTAGTCAATTTCTGCAATTAAATCCCAGCAAATCTGACACACTTAAATGCGATTTCAAGAATAAAAAATCCCACTTGTGATTTGCTGTTGAGTGTATAAGAAAATGTACCTTTTTTTCAGAGCTAATCTCTTTGTCTGTGTCCAATTAAATCCAATGACTCAGTTTATGGCCAGCGAGCACGTACTGTAGATGCTACTGATATTTCATGACACATAAGGGCACCCATGAACACAACAACAGAAAATAGCTTGATGGTAATTAAGCCAATGACTGTAACCTTATCCATGTTGCGGCTGGCCTGGCTTGGCTGCAGTTAATAGGTGAGAGATGAAAGTGTATGAAATTATAGATGCACGCTTGAAAGGCTAGCAATTATGTGAAACTGAAGGAGGCTCGAGGAAGGGACTATTAATCAGATGAGTGTGGTTGGGATTTCTGTGAAACGCTTATTGTGGTAAAATCCCATAAACAGGCTGAAGGTGACAGTGACGGCCTATTTTTAGAGAAGCAGGAAGACATGTCAGCTGTTTCAACTCATGACAAGGGCACGGAGAGACACAATTTTCCACAGTTTATAACTTCAGCTTCACAAAATATTAATAAGCAGCAAATTACTTTTTTGGGTGAGGTCCCAAGTGGGTGCTTATAACAACACAGAAAACAAAACAGAGCAGCAGTGTTGCTCTGATAAATAAAAGATCAGACTTATAAATCTGTACTGCAGAGGTGGGAAGTAACAATACAGCGTTACTGTTTTTGAGCAGTTTACACATGTCTTTGCTCCATATATTTAATAAAGATAACTGTTCCTTCTGCCCCTCAAGGTTTCATTACCTTTAATCCATTTGAAGGTAATTATTGCGTTTTTTTGTTTTTTTTTTCTATGATTTTGCTTCATGTGCCTTTCCATTAGTGGTGGGCGCATTGATTCTGTGGTATCAATATATTGATACTCACACACTATTTATTTGCGCATTGATTATGTTATTAAAGTATCAATATTAATTAATAAATATGAAATAAAAGCACCTGTGGGACGTCTGAATCTTATAGGGTAACAGCTACTGTCAAACCAAACCTGCAGCCATAATGTAATGTGATGTAAACATGCTTAGAGTATGTGTGACAGACTGGACTGGGAGGAATAACACTGAATGGTTGCATGTAAATTAATTCTCTATATGGATGGAGTGTAGAAATGTATTTTTTTCCCCCCCACACTTTATTTATCAAATTTTCACACAATCTTTTCCACAATATTACTAAAGTCTCAAAAGGTGTTCTTTTACCTTAAAAGAAAAAAAAGTACAAAAAGATTCAATGAAAAAAATTTTTTCCAGACACGTAGGTACAGGAAAGACAAACAAATACATAACAATGTATGAGTTTACCATAAGAATTAAAACACTTTTCATGAGGAATATGGGAGCACAGAACCATGTCCTTAACACAAGAAAATAAAACATAAATCCTAAAATATTGAAGGACATTCGTCCCTTCCCTAGCATTGGTAAAGACACAGACACCTTACACGAGGTTAAATGTCGATATGACTATGACATGGTATGTACAGGATTAAATTGAAAAATATAAACATTTAGAATAATATGGAAAAGGAAAACTACCTACAAAACACACAACGGCCTACTCCACAGGCCTTAACTTGTAGAACTACAGCATGGTCTTCTGTCAGTATAGTATTAGTTATATCAGGGGTCATAAATATATATATAAAAACCTCAACAAACAAATAATTATAAGGGTCGATGCACATAAATGTATTTTTTTTATTGCTTTGTGTATGTTTTAGTTTATATTAATGTCTGTTTTTTAATGATAACATCAGCCTGCTCAGGGACTAAAGGTGGAAATAAGCGCTTGTGCTACAACCTGGTACACGACATCTCTCCTTTTTAAGGTTAAAGGTCTGAGATGTTTTTTCTGGAGCATTTTTTACTATATTGCTAAAAATCCCCTTCATACCCCAATTGCAAAAAAATAAATGCTCTGACACAAAAATGAACAGTTTTAGTCACCTGTGGAACGGACAGGACTGAAAAAAACAACATCTAATCATTTTCAGCACCCACTCGAAATGATCGAATGGGGATATGTCTGTCAAATTCAACTTCCATTTGTCCCACCCCACCCCAAGCATTGCATGTTCCGGTAGGCTGGAGGCGTGGCTTCAGGAGAGGAGCGTGAAGAAAGGAGTTGGGACTTTTGAATTGTGTGTGTTCATCATGTCTCCTGCTCCAGACATTTTTCTAACATCTCAGACCCCACCTTTAATGTATACTGTGCACTGTCTAAAGAAAGAAAGAAAGAAAGAAAGACTTCAAGGTTTTGTGCACCCCCCCCAAGAGCATAACATTGAACCAGTGCAGTTAGCTGTTTTTTGCCTGTTAGCAGCAGTTCTCTCTGCAGGAGAGCATGGTTGAGAGGAAGAGGAGTGTGGTGTGGGCGTACTTTACACCCGTGGATCAAACTACGGCAAAGTGTCATCTGTAGTAAACCTGTACAACATGGCAGCGACACCAACAACCTTTAAACACCTGAAAATTAGCCCAGTTCCATCAGAATTGCAGTCAGTTTTGTTCTATTCTAAGTTCATTTTGTTATAAAAATGTGAAAAGTGTAGGTCTTGTTGAATAAAAAAGGTCTTCTATTATTATTATTATTATTATTATTATTATTATTATTATTATTATTATTATTATTATTATTATTATTATTATTATTATTTCATTACATTCAATGAATACCTTAGAATTATGTTTTTTATTCATTTGTATTATTTCTTTATTTTTATTTAATTCATATTTATTATTTGTGTTTTATTTTCATATTTTAATTCACATATTAATTAATTAATTTGTGTCTTTCAAAATGCATTTCATTGCTTCAAAAAACGGCTACCAAAGGTTATGCAAATTAAAGATGTTAAAAGGACCGGATTTGTCATGTGAGGTGTCTTTTAAGTGTAACATTTTAATTTGAAAAAAAAAAAGTTGCTGAAGGATCAGTATCGGGTATTGAATATATGCAAAAAAGTAATCAGCCTTATATATTGAAACATAAACATGTGCTGCCCATAGTCACTACTTTCCGTTATCAGTATTAGTTAGATAATCCATTTGGTAAAAATCAACAATCAAAAAAATAAACTTTAAACTTGATGAGAAACCTTTACCGTGACTTTTTGAAGGAGCTGCTTTCGACCCATGTGTGGCATTTTTATAAAGCTGACATTTTGATACATGCTGTATTTACACAAACATAATTGCTGTTCTACAAAACAGTAACACCCTTGCGGTTTCTAAGTGCTTTTTCTAAGGGTATCCTCCCTGTTGTTACCACTATTTTCAGAAAACTAATTTGTATACTTTTTATGTTTGGCAGAATAACAGTTTTGATTTTGCTTAGATTATTTTTGGCACGATTAATAAAAGTGTGCAAGAGATGTGTGAAGTGCTAATTGAACCTTGTGATTGTCTGACCAGATGCCTTCCTAACCTGTGTGAACACGGAGGTCGCTGTTCTCAGTCGTGGAGTTCCTTTTCCTGTGACTGTTTGGGGACTGGATACTCTGGAGGGACCTGTCATAACTGTGAGCAGCCTGCTTCATTTTCATGTCTTCACGTTGTCTCAAACTTGCTATCACACCATCTGCATCCTCTGGAAACACACGCCCAAATAAGAAGTTGTGATGGTGTGGAAGAAAGTGGAGATGTACTGTGACTTGTGTTACAGTGTCAGACAAGTTGGTTTTTTTTAGCATTTTTCATGGACAAAGGTAAATCAGTATCCTTAAACACATCAAAGTATTACAAAAACTGTAACTGTAATAGAGTACTGGGTCAGTCCATGTCAGATCAGCCCCAAAAATGACATTTTTAAACCCCACCCCCTCCAGTTTTTTTATGTAGTTCACATATAGGGCTACGTTTTTCATCATAGTGTCAAAGAGGTCGGGCGTGTTCCACAGTGTCAATTTCAAGGTCAAAACATAAATCAAAAGGTCATCCAACTCAAAAGTACCCAAATGCACAAAAGCATGCTAGGTTTACATTCCGTATGGTCTCCTCTTTACAGAAATACCCTGCTTTTTAACATCGAACCAGTGGTTTCTGAGTTACAACAATTTGAAATTTGGCTGCAACTGCCTTTTTTGCAAAAAAAAAGTGAAAAAATGAAATTGCAACTTCTCGAAAACCGGTCCGATAAGTTAAGATTTGAAATTTCAGCTTTTCTGGCTATGAATTACCCATACACCAAATGTCTTCAAAATTGGAGGAGGTGGGGTTTATTTCACTGGATGAACTTAGATGGACTGACCCAACTTAAAAAAAATAAAGTCAGCAGAATATCAAGGGTAGCCTCGTATACTTTATGAAGCTTCCTTTGTCAAAGCAAATTTGTTTGGCACTAAAAGGTTACCACTCTGCTGTCAGGATGCTGGACAAGACAAGTTAAAAAAAAATGTAACCATGTAAGTTAGTTGACAACTTCTCATTTTCAATAACGACCTTGACAAACAACCAATCACTGATACATTCACACCTATGGACAAATTAAACAACTAGTAAATTAACCTATCAAGTGCATGTGTTTGGATGGCGGGAGGAAACCAGAGGACCCAGAGAGAATCAACGCAATCTCCACACAGAAAGGTCCCTGGTGTTGGAACTGAACTCAGGACCTTCTTGCTGTGACACCCACATAGTACATGTACATAATATATAAAACCATAAAAAAGGAGAGTAAAATAATTAAAAGCATACATTAGAATTATTAAAAGAACATCCTCCTCCTCCTCCAGACTTGCAGCCTGATAAGAAGACCTGGACTTAAAACCGTCGTCAGCGTAGTAGCTAACTGCTACCACACCATATTTAGTCCTACTCGGTTTGTTCCATATCACAGATGTGTTCAGGGTGTAAACCATTCAGTGATTTGTAGACCAGTACTATCTGCTCTGTACTTAACTGGACACCAGTGTGAATGTTTTAGTTCTGCTGTTCTCTAAGGCTGCGTTCTGACAGCAGACCTGAATGCACAATTTGGATTTTTTGAGTGAAATCAGATTTTTTCTATGCTCGTTCATGTTACACTATCAGTTCTGAGTGTGAACTGAATGCGACCCTGAAGTGACCTACATACGCAAAAGAGGTCCTGACGTAATACTTGACCATGCTCTGTGTTTACAGAGGTAAATATGTTTTTCCCACTGCTCATACTCGTGGGACACAGAATTGAGACGTTTGTTGCATTTCAATGACATACAGGTCGGATAAACGTGACCTGGCCATTCAGACTGAAGTCACATTGCAAACTATCAGATATGTATCAGATTTAGGACCACATATGAAAGTGGCCTGGGTCAGAAGAAAAAAAATTAAGAAATCTGATTTGTGCTGTTCAAATTGTCTCACAGATCCGATGCAGGTGGGCAAAAAAAAAAAAAAAGTCAGAGTTGGGCCACATTTGCCTGCAGTCTGAAAATAGCCTAAGTCCTGGTTCAGAATGAGCTGTATTTGTTTAAGTTTAAAGACCATTGCAGTAGTTGATTCTACTGCAGTTTAAGGCATGGATGAGCCTTTCATGGTCTTTTTGGGACAGAAAACTCTGTCTATTTATATTTCTAATTTGGTACAAAGTTGTTTTGGTGACAGCTTTGATACGGCTGGTGAAGTTCACCTCCAAGTCTGTTAAGGCAATAAGGTTAAAAAGTTGATCTTTGGTTATTTAGGCCTTGTCTTTTTTAACTGATGAGCATTTGGCTTGTCCAGTTCATCCAAACACTGACACAGTGAGTCTATCGGGCTACACATCGTTAGCCTCGTAGCATATTTTTGGCCAAATGGTGATATCTGCAAAATTTACTCTCCGAACACTGCTGCTTCATTCTGTATCATCAGTTATGTCCTGGAAAAAATGTGACTTAGGAAAGTATGCTATGAGGTTAACAACACGTGTGTGTCATCTGCATAATGTAGCAATCAATACTGTAGTTTTGTAGAATTTGACCCATCCAGATTGAACAGAAGGTGCCCAAGAACTGAACCATGAGGGATTCCAGAAGTCACAGCTGCATGTTCAGATTCAAAACTGCTCAGTAATGATAAAATCACCTTAATGACCTTCTAAATAAGACCCGAACCTATCAAAGACTCATTTAGACAGCCCAACACAATTTTCCATTCCATGCAGCAGTATTCTGTCATCTATAGTGTCAAACCAAACACTGTGATTTAACAAAACATTGCCTGACGCTTCACTTAGAACATTTGTAAGAGCCTGACTGAAATGTATCAAGATTACCATTTGAGAAGACCAAAAACAATTTTCTCAGTAATCTTGGCCCTAAAGGGAGGCCTGAGACAGGTCCATAGGCATCTAGAGGTCTATTTTTATAAGCGTGTCTTAATGGTAGGTATGTTGAGTGACTTTGAAATGATGATGCCTGACACCAGTGTGCTCTTTTTGCTGCAAGTTGGAGTCAAATTGTAGAGGAAGGCTGTATAGTCAACATAATTGCATGTTTAATAAGTCAGAAATGTCAGGAATGGACGTATGAATGTTTTCCGTATTTTTTTTAAAATTCCTTTTCCATACCACTCCAACTTTTTCTTATTTGTGGTTGCACTACTTCTACTTTGCTAGTCGATTCAGTGCACTCAAACTGACACACAAACACTTCACCTATCTTTATATTCTTTGCTCTTTTGCAGTTGAGAGTCAAAGCACCATCGTGTCCTGCTTAAGCTTGACATGACCTGAACATCAACGCTGCTTTTCTACCTTTAAAATTTTCAGAAAATCTATTTTTTACCACATGACTTTAAACTGACTTTGCATGTAGTCGTTTTTTTTTTCCTTGCGGGTGTCATTTTTTTGATGTACTGCAACATCTCCTTGATATTCGCTGTGGAGACAGCTGTGAGAGTGTACGTGTGAAATTCCAGTGCCCCAGAATACAGATTTCTTGTTTATATGCAGGCAAACACTGCCCCATTTGTATGTCAGAGGGAGCATAACAGAAAAAGATTGCCTTGTGAATTAAATACGAACCTGATGAAGTTTAAGATTTTGTGATGCTTCTCAGAAACATTAAACCACAGGATCAACATTGTGTTTTTCCATAATCATGTGTAGCAATCAACAGCTGCCTCAAAAAAGAGGTAAAAATAGTGAAGGAAGAACTACAAGCCCTTCTTATTTTTCTCCTTCTGCTCAGAGACAATATGTTGATGATTATGTGCTGTCAGATGATTGAAGCGGTAGAACGCCGGCTGATTTCTGTCCTCGCTCTCCTTCTTGCAGCCATCTACGAGGCATCCTGCGAAGCATACAAACTGATAGGCAGCTCCTCCGGCTTCTACTCCATTGATCCTGATGGGAGTGGTCCCCTGGGGCCCACACAGGTATACTGCAACATGACAGGTGAGATTGCCGTAGTCCTCATGTTATCACCTTTACTCTTTCAGAGTTTCCCCTGGGAACCGGCTGAGTGTTCAGAGTAAAGAGTCCACTCACTTACAGGTCGCATGGCATTGATCTGAGTCACAGCAGCTCTGTCACAATTTTCTAGACAGTAGAAAATCATTATAGTCACTCAGGCAGTTTCTCAGAGTTTAGAGTGCACTTGTATAAAGCTGGTAGTGTTGGGAATTTTACTTATGAAATGGAACAGCTACTGTTTCGACACTGTAAAATATAACGTGTTGTTTCAACTTCAAAATATGACTGAAAGGACTGCCTTAAATTTTTACATCAAATGAGCAAACACAGCCTGACATACATCATGTTGTCTCAATGAAATATCCCTTGATGCGTGTACTTCTGTCTTTGTGTTTTGGACACAGATTTGTTAGTTAGTTAAACTTAAACTTGAGTTAAACATTTACCGTGCTTTACCGTCTTCAACTGCTTATCCGGGTCCGTGTGACAGGGGCAACAGCCTCAGCACTGAAGCCCAGCCCGCCCTCTCCCCAGCCACTTCCACCAGCTCTTCCAGGGGAATCCCAAGACGTTCCCAGGGCAGCTGAGAGATATAATCCCTCCAGTGTGTCCTGGGTCGGCCTCGAGGTCTCCTCCTGGACGGACAATTTCATTCAGCAAAATTAATATGTAGACTGTACCGGTTTGGCTGATGCTGGACTTGATCCAGGGATCTTCTTATTATGAATCACCTACCAATTACCATTACATCACTATGTCTTGACCAACTGAAATACATAATCTTCTGTCTTTCACTATCTCTAGCTAAACCAAGACATTATTGAACATGTAGTAATAATAATAGTAATAATCTTTATTATTATTATTATCATTATTATTATTATTATTATTATTATTATTATTATTATTATTATTATTATTATTATTATTATTATAAACAGTGAAGCTGCAGCAATTTCAATAAAAAAAAATACAATGTTCCAAATCGTTTTTGCTTCCATAATTTCAAACAATGGAAGTTCATTCAGTTAAAGTTGCATTATGAAATGTATGCACTGCTTCGAAACAAGGTGCAAAAGAGTTGTGATGAATTTGTGACTGGAAAAGGCACCTGCCAATTGTCTGTGATGCAGGGCTGAACTCCGCCCACTTTCCTGAACTCACTGAAGTTAAGTCGACAGAATTTATTCAGTTACACAAGTGATTTCAAGTTCAGATTTGAAACACTGTAAACTTGAATTTTTGTGGTATAACAAGTCATGTCATAAGTTGTAGTTCTAACAGAATATGTTCGCACAACAATTCTATTTTACAGTGTACTGTTAAAAATGTAATTATTAATATAACTGTGATAATTATGTTACATTTTACTACTTTTCGAACTGTACCTCATGTGTCTGATCACATTTTATCTGGTTTGACGTGGGGCTTTTCAATGTGGGCAGCACTTTCACTGCTGTAAACAAGCTTCAGAGTAATGTTAGAACCCTTTTCTGAGTCAGAAGGAAACGTGAAGCGGGACATCAGTGCAGAGTCGGGGAAAAAGGCAGACGGGCAGTGTTTAGTGAAGTTACAGGTGAAAAGGAAGGGAGTCCAGGGTAACAGAGAAAATAGTAAACAGACTAAAGACCGTATAACATTGTGACAGTCCACACTGATGAAGCCCCAGCTCGGCCTGTAAAAATGGACATGTACACCCAGACCAACGTTAGGTTTGATGGTTTAGTAAAGCTCTAATGACCACACATATGCATTTCACAGCCTCTGTATTAAGATACAATGTGGGATGTACAACAGTATAGATGAAAGTTTCAAGGACAAAAACAGTTTCTATTCTATATTTAGTGTGACTAAACATGTCTTTAACTCTTTTCCTCAGACAATATGAGATTTATTGCATTCATTTTCTGATGTTTTATACCAGGCTTCATTCAATACATATCAGATGTTTCGAACTGTTTGCACTGCTTCTTGTCACATTAAATAGTAGAGCTGAAATGATTATTGATGAATTCAATCAGATTGATAAAAAAAATGTTTATTACAAATTTTTTTGAATTAAAGCCTTGTTTCCTAAAGTTTTCTGTTGCTAAACACTCTTGTTGTGTTTCATAAAGGCATATTTAGAACTAAATAAATGCTCCGCAGGTCTTGAAAGTCTTAAGAAGTATGGGGAAGAGTTTCTGTCATAGTTGACTTTCAGAGGACGCTCAAATGCACATAAACTTGTAAGATAAGAAGAGTGTGTGTGTGTGTGTGTGTGTGTGTTAAATTTAGTTTATTTCGAACATGTAGATAAAGAAATTAAAACAAAACAATTCAAACAAAACAAGACCCACCAACCAGATATCAATAGTCCTACTTAAAAGTTTGATAGGTAAACAATGTAATGGACAATGTAGCAATGTAAATTGTAGTAATACAACTAGAAAATAAATAAATACAGTGACACGTTCGAAAACGAGTAGGAAGAAGTATAAACATATAGACTCCTACCCCCAATCTCTATTCCTCACGGTTTCTACATAAATAATAGCAGTTGTTATCTTATAATAATAATAATAATAATAATAATAATAATAATTTGTTTAATACCAATAACAATGACAATAACATAACAATATGGCACACAATTTTTGATAATTATAGAAATACTCTTATAATTTTTATAAGAAGAAAAGAAAAAAAAGTCAATCATCAACAAATATCAATAAAGGAAGTAATATTTTGTGTAATATTCTATATAATATAATACCATATTATTATACAATATAATAAAGTAATATTCTATGTAATATCATAACATAATATTATTATAAAATAACGTAATATTCAATACAAATACATGAGGAAAGCATATTAAAAAAAACAACTATTTTTTACTTTTGTAAAAAAAAAATATTTTTGTAACCAGTCGGTACTAGAATGATTCTAGCAAAACTTGTTTGTGTGGTATCTATTTTTCATATGTTTTGAAAATGTTTCTGTCAGTAACAAATAATTTACTGTGGATTCTGCATTCATTCCTACATATTTATTAAAATGAACTTTTCTGCTACACACAACAGGTACAACCTCTACCAAAAAAAGTAGCCACAAAAGTATAAAAGTGCATAAAATCAAGGTCTTGAAGAAAAAAATAGCAGTTTGTAAAAAATCTGGAAAAAGTCTGGAGTTTTTATTTGGATAAAAAACAAACACCCTGTAAACAATAGAGCTAAAATGATTAATCAAGTCAAATTGATTAAAAACATATTCAATTACAAATTTCCTGAACTGAAGCCTTGTTTCCTTAATTTCACTGCAGCTAAACATTGGTTCTGACGTTGTTTCACATAGACACATTTAGAAATGAATAAATATGCTCCTTTAAACCCTCTAAAAAATTACTAAACTTAAGGTAGTCTGAGCCCTTTGTACAGTACTATATGTAGTCCTCAAATCTATAAAGCAAAAAAGAGTTATTGATCCACTTTGCCTCATGGAAAATAAGTCTTACAGTCATTAAAAAATACACAAAAGCTAATATGATCTGCAGCAGTGTCAGAAAATCCAAACTGCACTAACTGCACTTAGAGACTTATTTGAGCACCATGACTGTGATCATCACCTTTTTTCCTTTTTATTCATATTCACTTAATAACACAAAGATAATTAACCCTACATCATCTGAGTGAGCCTCTTACTTACGCGTTGCACTGCATGTAAAAAAAAAATCATATTTTTCACAATCTGTATTCGGTTAGAATTCCAAAGTTGTTCATTTCTGCATGATCTTTAAAATCCTGGCCACCAACTAAAATTTGCAGATTGTAAATATAAGAAAATTACAAAACTAGCATCTGTCTGCGAAATGTGTCAAATACGCAGTATTTTTCCCATTATAATAGACAGGTCCAGGCTAGGAAATAAACTGCTAATTTTTCCACTCGAGGTTTTCTCATTGGATTCTGGTACTTTGAGACATGCTCTTCAAAATTAGCTCTGGGGCCATCTTGAATTTTGCATCAAATTAAGTAAGGTCATCAAAATTTCAATATGGCCGGTAAAATATCTACAATGTTATCTGGAAGAAGCCTATTAAGTGAAATGCTGAGTTGTTTTCATGAATCCTTCTAACCTTTTCAAGTGCAGAAAATTTGGTTTGCTCATGTTGTATGGCTCTTTGTTGTTTGATTTTATGTGCTCGAAATGAAACTACTACTATTAATTTCTCATGATAATAGCCGTTAAGCATGATCATTGTACAACATGAGGAACACCAACAAACAGATCACAGACATCGCCATTGGAGGCCATCTTGAATTTATGTCATTAGCTACTGACCTCATTTTCAATCTGATTGCATATTGGAATTTCTCACCGCTGAAAACCAAGGGATAAACAACACATTTATAGCCATATCTCCACCAAACCAGGAGATGTAGCTATTTTCCAAAAAGTATGGTGGGTCTGGCGACCAGGTTAGGTTTAAGCACCAATAATGTACTGCTGAGGCAGTCAACAAACTGGGTCATGCTCAATTTGATACAGAATTCAAGATGGCCCCAGAGCTTACTTTGAAGAGCATGGCTGGATGCCAATTCACCCCTTGGCCCACGCGCTCACCCCTACCCCTCTGTTTTGCACATACACATGAAGGGGTAGTGTTGTCGTGATTCTTAATTCAACAGAGGGGAAGGGCTAAGGCGGAGGTTTTTCAGGACCACGCTACAAACAGAGGGGTAGGAGAAATATCCCAGATTTCCCATAATTCTGTTCCAATCATTGACAAGATAGAGGTAAACACAGCCGAAACGTGCAGCAGTGATGAAAGAAACACACAAATGTACGTATTTTCTTAGTAAACAACTTAATCATTTGATCGACCGTTTAATACCAATTCAACCTATTATAGATCGCATTTATAGGGTTTATAGTTGATAGTCGTAAAAAGATGAGCTGATAGCATGATGAATACGTTAGGAAACAAAGTTGTTGCGTCTGTTAATAGCAGCATCGATGACAGCTGATGACGTAACAGGTCACAAAGGGTTGTCCCATTTCATAGGAGAATGTTTCAACCCCTACCCCTTGCAGCTCCGTTTCCAGGGGTAGTACCACGTGCAAGGGCCAAGGGGGAGGGTTTAAGAGGGAGGGCCAAGGGGTGAATTGGGATTGGGCCAAAGTCTCAAAGTACTAGAATCCAATAAGAAAACCTTGACTGGAAAAATGAGCAGTTTTTTTCCAGGCCTGGACCTGTCTACACCCACTGTTTTAGATCCATAAGCCATTAAAAGCTAAATCACATGACTTTGAACGCTAACGTAACAGATTGAACATGAATACCTTTCATTTCAGATGTTTTTTGTAAGTGAACCCTTTTTTTTTTTTAATGGTGCTGGTGCTTCCAGGGTGAGTTATGACTATTTTTAGAACTACACAGATATAGTTGTTGTAGATGTGGTACTTGAGATGGAGTCCCAGTTCTTAAGTTTAAGTTTAGTGTATTTGAAAGGGGACAGTACAATTTAATAAAACACATGATTATGCATGGTTAAAAAAAAAGCCAGAATTAGCCAGAAGGCTAGTTTTCATCTGTAGTCCCCTGGCCGTGATGTCAGAAAGCAGTAAAATACATCCACAAGAGAAAGACAAGGCTAGACATTTGATAGGACACAAACATGACAAGTAACATCTATGTATACATGACAAACTGCTAAGAAAACACAGAACATACAATAGTTATACAATATTTAAAAAAAAATGCATTCAAACACTTACTATACTCTTAAGAAACTAAGACATGACAACATAACATTTGATAAAAACAACTCTTGACGGTAAAAGACATAATTATGAAGCTGGGATGGATGGAAAGTGACTGGTACAAGTGCTGAGGCTTACAGGGAACTGGGAGGAGGTGAATGTGGAGAAATGGGTAGAAATGATTAGGTGAGGAGAAAAGTACTCGCAATCAGCCGAGGGTTTGGTGAGAGAACCAAAGCACCTAAGACCCTCTGTAAATGAACAACAATGTATAGACTCATATAGACTCAGTACAGTTCTCCTCAAACACCACCTCTGACCCTGTACAGCTCTTGTATTTTCCTGTATTTTTTATTTTCCTTTTTGTGTTGCTGTGTGTGGGACGTTTCTAGGTGTCGGCCTTTGGGCAGTGGTTACCACACAGCATGTACAACAGAAAAACAAAGTGACAATTGTGCTTTTCTCACTTAATTTTTTCACTACGCTGGTCTTACCTTTTCTAATTTATACAAGACATCCCCGTCTTGTCTCCTCATATTTTAATCCTTTCCAATTTTAGATATGAGTGAGTTCGACCAGAAGCAGACACAAGGAGTAGAGGCAGCAGACGTTTAGCAAAATGAGATGATGTCCCCCAGAGTTTTTATATAAATAGCTGTAAAATATGACATATGGAAAACAGCTGCATCATCAGCCTGTTATTACCCCGTATGTCCTGTTGTTTCTTTGATTGTTAAAGGTGGGGTCTGAGATGTTCGAAAAACGGCTCCAGCAGGCTACATTTTAAAAAGACATAATTCAAAAGTCCCAACCCCTTTCTTGAGACTCCTCCCCCAAAGCCACGCCCCCAGCCTACCGGAACGTGCAATGCTTGGGGCGGGGCGGGACAAATGGCAGTTGAATTTGACATATCACCGTTCAATCATTTCGAGTGGGCGCTCAAAATGATTGGATGTTGTTTTTTCAGTCATGTCCGTTCCACAGGTGACTAAAAGTTTTCATTTTTGTGTCATAGCATTAATAAATTTTTTGCAATCAGGGTATGAAGGGGATTTTTAGCAATATAGTAAAAAATGCTCCAGAAAAAAATCTCAGACCCTACCTTTAAATTAAATAGATGTGAATGTGAGTGATTGGTTGTCATCTCTGTGTGTCAGTCCTGCGCTAAACTGGCAACACATCCACAGTGTACTCGCATTCGCCTGAAACAGCTGGGATAGGCTCCAGTGACCCCCTCTGACCCTCCCAAGGATAAAGCAGTTCAAAAGATGAATGAATGTGAAACAGTGTATCCCTATATGCATATTCAGAAATACTATCTACATCTGCAGAAAAAAATTTAGACCATCAAGTCATCAAAAACACTGGTTATGCAATCCAGTATTAACTCCTGTGTGTATCATGTGACTAAAACAGACAGAAAAGAAAACATGGAATGTCTA
>JAQQZY010000015.1:8924035-8934323 GCA_030068375.1 Ostorhinchus rueppellii
TGATCCCTCATCCTTACTTGTGTTCTTGAAGCTGTTAGGTGGTGGTCTTTCTCGTGGTGTTGATCCAGTCTTTTAGTTCAGGTTTTTTTTGGTGGGATTTTAATGTTTCAGTTTTCCTGGTGATGCCTGTTATGTGTCAGAGCGTTTCCCACTGCTTATGTATGTCTTGTCTCTGAGACACATTGGTGAAATGATCTCTGATCTTTTCTCAGACTGGTTGATGCCTGGACATTCACAGATCTGATGGATCAGTGTTCCACGGTTCTTCTGACATTTCTAACAGGCTGTTCATCATTCAGCCTGTTCTGTGCATCGTTGTGGTGTCCAGTTTTCTCTGTTTTTGATCAAATAACTTTTGAATTTACTCTGAGCTTTAATGAACATCTACATGAGCAGTGAATTCAAGATAGAAAATATAGATTTTCACTGAAAAAAGCAGAGAATAATATTAGAATAAATGGTGGTAAATCACTTTTGAAAGACAAACAAATACAAATAAGCCACAGCTCATTCACTGCTAATACAGCTGCACTCACCCTCTGTCTGGTTCCACTGCTCCACAGCCTTCATAAATGTTCTGTTTCAGATTCAATGTGTTCAATATTATTGAATCCTGTTCAAGTCCTGTCCACAGTGCTGCTCTGCTGCTGTTTTCTGATGGTGTGTTCTTCCACATATCTGTGTGTTTGTGTCCATGGATCCAACACATGTGTAGATGTTCCACTGGTAGAACCTGTCCAGTCCATGGATCCTCACGTGCAGACTGTTTGAAGTCCATCTGTATCAAGTCCAAACTCAGATGGAGGACCCAGATGCAGATATACACAAGACAGAATTAAAAGAATAACAGTTTAACATGAAGACGTACAAGATTAAGACAGAAACTATATTATTCTTGATCTTCAGGGGGTAATCCTGGTTCGAGGTCTGGTTCGGGCCAGGGTTCGGGAACCGGGATAAGCAGTCCAAAACAGGCGACAGAATCAAGGGAGACACGCTGACTCTAGTGGGGGACAGGCACACGTCAAAAACCAATAGAGCAGACATGAGCAAAGGTATCATTAGGATGAGACAAAATCTAAATACCGTAGTCATGCAAGGTCCAAATCCAGAGATCTGTCAGGAAGGTGAGGCAGCAGCACAAGGAGGGCTAGGCAGGTTCGGAGGTCCAAAAACGATGCGAGGGTCAGAGTAGGGTACTGGCAGAGCTCAGAGGTTGAGCGGCAAAAAGGGTCGGTACACAGAAAAAAACACACAAGACTCGTGATCAACCAAGGAAGAACAACGAACTGGCACCAGAGTGAAGTCAGGACAGGGTTTACGTACAGAGAGGTGATTAGACAATAGGGGACAGCTGTGTGATTCAGGACAGGTGCAGGTGATCACTGGAGTGGGAAACCAGGAAACAGGAAGTAAAGGCCGAAAGTACCACACAGAAAAGTACCCCTACAAAATAAAACAGGAAGTGAACTAAAAACACAAGGAAAGGACATTACCGTCTGAGCCCAGACATGACAAGGGCAACTGAGTGCACACACAGAGATAAGACAGGTATGTATCAACTCATCTAAGATCAGGGAAGAACATAGGTCCGTATGGAAAACTGGTGGTGTGTTCCTTTAAATCATAATGTGGACTGGACCGCAGACGTGCAGATTGTGAGCAGAGACCTGAACTATAATTAATCACATAGTGCAGTAAACTGTGACCATGGTTGGGTGATCTTGCTAAAATATATAAAGCGTAATCTTTTGATCTCAATAGATTTACAATTTTTCTCACCCCCTGTAAACTGTAGGCTACAAACAAACTGTAACGGGACCTCCCCTATGTATCTGAAAGGCTTTGGCAGCATAATCACACTTCTGACTTTGTTGTTATTCGGCTCAAAACTATGCATATATTATTGCAATATTTATATAATAGCTGTGAGAAGTGGTAAACAAATCTGCTCATGGATGAAGTAAACACTGCAGTCTCTCTGACAGTTGGCGGTTTTCGCTGTGTCTTCCTCAGCTCATCATCTTCCAGTGACAGCTGTAATTTTTGCCTTGTCTGACAAGATTTTCTTGCTCATTTTTGCCATAATGTGTTAGAGGGTTGTCGATGCAAAACGTGAAATGATCTGAACCACAAACTGACAAAGATTAATTGATTAGTTGTCAACCATACTTACTACTGCAGGTTGTGTGTTCTTTTTTTCTTCTTTTGTACAGAAACAGAAATGGAATTCTCTGTATAGAGTGCAGAGTGAAGTGAATACCGATGGTTGGGGGGTATCAACAGCGATTGCAAATGTATTCTGACTAAAGGCAGAAGATTCCAGTCTCCAGTCATGGATGTGTCATGGGTTTGGGGTCTTTAAAGGGAAACCGGAGACTCTTCTGCTGGGAGAAAAACTTCAGCTCCATGAATAAACCAGTATTTTCTGGAAACTTTTGGGTCCAAAACAGTCAGATGAATTCTGGGTTGATTTCAACATCGCACTCATAGACTAATATGTTACAACACCATCAGGAAGGATGTAAAATTAACAAAGTGATCCTTTAGTGAGGTGTTGCAGGGTCAATATATAATTGAGGACTTTTTGAGTTCCCTTTGCAGGGTAACATAGTTGACATTTTTGCTGTTTTCAGGCCTAAAATCAACATAACCATAACACCACACCACACCATTTTACAGACAGATTCTTCTAAATATCATATTTATAACTGAGTGAAATTGAAATTGTCTTAGTTATTTAATATAAAGTAGTGTGTGTATTTATGCACCTTTATATCAACAGTGTTATGACAATATCTTTGTAAATAACTTTCTGAGGAGAAAGAGCACACCTTGGAGTCTTGCCAGTGTTTCCTTCAGGAGGATATGACATCATATGGGGCAGGTTATGTGATTTGGAATTGCCGCACTTCCTTCAGAGGTGTTTTTGTAATGGGTAACTTGGATGAAAGGGATTCCTCAGACACAGATAGCATTTGTTTTTTACTATGTAATATTAGATTTATTGCCAAAAAAGAAATATCTGTGATGATTATCTGAACTTAATAAAAAAGAACACAATCAAAACTATTTTTGAAAAAACTAATTTTATTATTGTTTAGCTCATTGGAAGGTGGTTAGTATTAAATTCATACAGTTATTTACTTGACATTTTAGTATATCTAATCATTAATTAATTAATTATTAATTAATTATTTATCAATAAGTGTTTGTTTCCACAATTAAATAATTGATGAATTGTTAAACACATGGTCATAATGAACATATAAAACATTAGTTTTTTGTTTGTTTGTTTTACTTTTAATGAAGATGTATGCAAGATATATCCTGTGGACTTCAAAGGGGCCTCAGTTATATACTGACCCTGTAACAGGTAACCTCTACTTAACCCTTTATAGTTCACTCAGAGAAATACTCCAGTGTGTTATTGGAAGACCTAAGAAGACTGTATTACTTTTGTGAATTTTTTGAAACAATTTTATTGTCATGTAAGAAATCAAGGTTAGTAAAGTGAAGGGGGTGTCCACATCAGTGCTGCTCCAGACCCCTGTCCACAGCCACATTCACCCTTTGAACATCATTCCTTACATTAGTACCATTACTTCATGGTACCTAACAAAGCATCACTGTCCTCACTGTAACTGTAGCTGTCGCTGTCTTGTAATGAAAGTAAAAATTAAACTACTAAAAATAGTCCCTTTCTCAGTAAAGGGTTAAGGCTCATTCATGCTCTATGCTAAAGATGCAGACGGATACAGATGGAGTCCATCTGTCCATCCTGTCCATTTTCTGCCTTCATTATGTCCAGAATGCTGTTCGATCTCTGGCAGTTTGAACCCAGATAGACATGGAGCAGTTTGATCTGGAAGCATGGAGGCAGTGTTGAGATTTGAAGAGAATAATTCCCAGAAATAACAGAACTTTTCAAGTGAAAAACTACCAACAAATTTACGACGGCTATCCTTCCCAATATCAACATCAGTATCCACATCAGTAACCTCCTCTGTCATCACCATGTTTGTTATTATTGACTTCTTTCTTCTTCTTCTCATAATCTTTACTCTTCTTTGTGGTATTTGGCCAGTATGTTAATTGAGAGCGGCGCCGTCTGGTGGGTCGATTGAGAACTGCTCCTGCCAATGTACTAGAGGCATCTGCAGTCGCAGAAAAAATGATTAGACCATCAAAAGTCATCCGACCCAACAGTTCAGTGCAATCAAATCCTAACTCCTGTGTGTATCATGTGACTAAAACAGACAGAAAAGAAAACATGGAATGTCTAAAAACACTGTTTTTGTCAGTACAATGCCATAGATACTGATGTAAGAACTGAAGTGATTTTGGTTATTATCAAGAAAACATGGAAAACAGATAGATATCAGCTCTGAAATTAAACTATTATGAGCTATTTTTGTTTTTATCATCATATTTGTCCAAACAAATGGACCTTTAGGTGTTCCAGGCATTAAAATGAACAAGAAACTGAAGAAAACAGGGGTGGTCTAATATTTTTTTCCGTGACTGTAAGTATGACGGCAGTGACGCTTGACAACCTTAGACAGGCGCACCTATTTACATATGTAAAGTGAGCCTAAATGAGCCTTAATTTGGCAGTCTGTCATGTATCTGATTACACAGGTTTTTTCAGGTTTTCTGTATTTCATCAAACCCAAAACTGAAAAAAAAAACAATCTTGTCAAATATATCATTAATCTATCATTTCATGGGTATGAACTCCACAGTACTGAACCACAGATTAACATCCCAAACCTGAGCGAAGTTCACAGTGATGCAAATGGCCAACACTGGAATGTTTTTACACAGAATATCTTAGACTCAGATGCTGTGTGCTGTGATTTCATAATAGTATTATCATCTTTTTTGTATCTATGGATATCTGTTGTCAAAAGTAGATTATTCGCAAAGATGTTGCTGAGATGGTCGACTCATTTCAGCTACCATGGCATCATTTTTTCCTTAAATAAACAACCCACTGTAGGTGAAAGTGGAATAATCAAATGCATTAACAGCTTAAAAGACTGAAGAATCATTGTAAATAAATACACTTGAAGGCTTAGAGTAGCATTAGCGCTAAAATACACACTCGGGTGCTCTGTACGGTTTGTACTAACAGAGTAGGAGAGTCTGAATGGCGTCGTTAATGACCTGATCTGTATGCTTCCTCCGAAAAACCAGATCATGTGCCAAATTAGGACTGTCCACCCCTACCTGTGAATGTAATTTAAGCGGTGATTACATTCATCAAAACAACATAATGGCCGAGGCACTTTTGGAATACATAGAATCTCTCAGAGATGAAGGGGGGGTTGTAAGTCAGTGGACATCAGACCTTATTTGGTGATTTCCAGGCAGAGCTGAATTACACAAGAGTGAATCTAAAACATCTCATTACTGAAAATGGGTCATTGTTCCTTTTCTCGTGCCACTTTCTGACAAACACGAATATGGCAGTTGTGTATCCATACATAAAACTTTGCCTAATGCAGCTGTAATGTATGCTGGGAGGCAAAAAAGCACCGCACCGTATGACACTTGATTATGTATAGTGGCATGTAGCTTAATGGGCTTCATCCTGCACGCTGGCTTCATCTGTAATGCAGGGTCACGGTGTGTGACAGATGATTGAAGCTGGACCACTTAAGCTCATAGAGCAGGTAATGAATTGTATCTTTATAGCTTCTCTGTAGCCTTATCGACACTTATAGGCAGCGAGTCATCAAACGGTACCAGAGATTCATAACAAAGAAGACCATTCAGCTGAGAAAACAACACACTAGAAAAGATTACAATCAGTTTTGAAGGACTGGATGAGTAGATTTCCTTTTTTTTTTTTTTCTGCACATATTAAGGTATGTTTATGTAAGGGATGCATCTTGCATGTTGGATAAACACTAGTACTGTTCAAATATTGGGTTTAGTTACTTTGAATTGTCTATTAGTAAATATGACATTCAGTGACGGCAGAGGCTATGATAGATTATTGCTAAACAAAAGACACACGATGAAGGCTTGAAAACGGTTTATAAAGCTTAGTTGTTTTTCTAGTACAACGGAGAATAAAGAGTACACAGTATAAAACAGTGTCATTTTAACTCTTAGAGAGTTTAATTTAACTCAGTTTCAGATAACGTTTGGTCCCACTCCAAATTAGAGTAAAATTTACTCTATGGCCAGTGTCAAATTTTCAGAGTTAATTCTACTCAATTCAGTGTCAAAATTAACAATGAGATGTGTAAAAATATTTAACACTGTGGTGCTTTCACACTGCTAGAGTAATATGATTAAACTTTATAGAGCTATTTTTACTTCACATTTAGTTATAAAATGACTGTAATGTTTTACTATTTATTTCTCTGCAGTGTTATTGTCTTCATTAGTTTACTACCTATGCTAATATTAAAGCAATGTAGAATTTCAGGGGTCTTTGAGGTGGGGGTCAGGAAGGACGTAAGTACGTTCTAATCACCCTAGAACATGCTTTTTCTTTGGTAGAGTAAAGTCCTCCTCACTTGTAACACAATAAAAGCTTCACAGTGACAGTCAGGTTTGGTTTTGTTCTGCTACAGGTTTAACTAATGGTGTCACATTAACAAAAAACAAACATAAAAAGGCCAATAAATGTTGTAAAACAGACAAATGAACCTAAATAAACATTAACACTAAAACCCTCTTGAGCCCCTGCACATAAAATAGAACAGAATGAGAAAAATGTCCAGGACTCAATGCAATGCATTGTCACTCTGTTGGGTTGAATTTGACACTGCATCTGTGCAGAACTTTACACTGACTTTTAACTCTACTGTTAGAGCTGGTTTACTCTCCATAGAGCTATAAATACTCTATCTAGGTTACAATAGTTTGACTCTGAAATATTGACACTGTATTTTTTACTGTGTAGGACTGCGTATGGGTGCTCCTATGAAACTGGGTTCATTTTGGTTCCTGACACTTTGCTTGCTTTTTACATCCAATAAGAAAAGAGAAATTGAGACACAGGGTTCCTATGCAAGTATGAAAAGTATGGAATTTGATTTTATAAATTTCCAGGTCTGAAAAATGGGAACAAATGTATGGAAAATAGTCATGTTTCCCAGACTGTTCCACTGTTCTATTTTCTAAAATACAAAATTATGAATATCTAAAAAAGAAAGGGATCGATCTGCTTTTTTAAGGTGCTTGCTAGCACATCTAAAATGTTTGTGTGAGAGCACATACAGTAGGATACATGTCCCAGAAAACATTTGGGCAGATTGACAAGTTGAATGCCCAGCCTTCTGCTCTTATCCTCCTCCAACCCATTTTAAGGCCACAGTGTTCGTCAATGAGATTTTCAACATGCCTTGTGTGATCGTTGGCAGGGCTCATAGTGGGTACATGTAAATTCTCTGTAGACTGGCTCATAAATCCCAGATATAAAGACTGGTTTGCTGGTTGGAATTTTTTTTTTTACCAAGACGTCTGGAAATTAGGGTCTGGAAAAAGTATGGAATTTTTGAAATTTCAGATGTGTGGGAACCCTGTAGACATATTTCCCCCGAGGATGTACCTTATGATGACCTCGAATAAATGCAAAAATGTATACTTATGCTCTGAGCCATCCCAAAATTAATGAATTTTTAATAAAACATTGGGGCCCTAAATTGGGACAGAAAAAGCTACTTAGGTATCAGTGCATTTGATCTGGAACACGTGGCTGTAAATGGTCTTATATACCACTATAAATAAAGACACTGTGTTTAATTTACCGATCCTAGTGTTATTTGTAATTTAGACATGTTGGTTTTTTATGAATCCACAGTTTCATTCCAGGTTTCATATGCAACCCATTGTGTCCACTGGCATTACATGCAGAACCTGCCCATTTAACCCTATAATGCCAAATGTATCATATTTGATATATGATGAGTGTGATTTTTTTTTTCCTTGAAAAACCTGATGTATACAATTAGACACATGCAATACACAGATAATCCACCAGGGGGCATCAATTCATTCACCAGAGGCCTTTCCAGTGACACTACGAGATTTTCATTAACGAGGAATGAGGCAGAACTTTGGCCATTTTGAAAAGCAATTACTATTTGCTAGACATGTCTGTGCTATGTTATTTTTTTGTTTGTTCAAAAACAATATTTGAGCATTGAGACCTGATGTATCAAATATGATACAAAATTGAAACTCATACATGGAAATTGATATTTGAAAAAAATATTTTTTTGGATTGTTCAGAAGGACCAATAAAAGGTCGACTATCAAAGAACTGGAATTTTCTGTCAATGATTTAATGGTTCATTCTTTACAGGGTTAAATACATATAAATCATGAGTGATTTTGCAACAGCGGTCATTTTTGTGAACACTCTGCCTTGCATATTTATGTTGATTCCCAAAATGTACCTGTGAGAGTAAAAAGATATTCGAAAAAATAGTATCACATAATTTTTGTGTCCTTTTTACTGTGTTACATGCAGATTTTTGTATAAAATAAAATAATAGTAATCTATTTTATCTCAGTATATATTTATTTTCAAATTAGACCCAAAGTGCTTCCAAACTTGCTTCGTAACATTAGTCTACATCTGGTTTGAATTTTTAGCCCACATGTCCTGTTTTTAGGACCAATTTCATAGGAACACCTGTCTGCAAGAATGATATGACATAAAACAATAGGAGGATTGTGGTTTCATATATTGTCATATAGTGTATGTAAGGTGATAGAGCTGTCTTATATGACATATGATTTATTTAATAGGGAGGTAATAATAGTGATCATGTCATTAGAAATAAAAAACAGTCCCGTGAAAGCCCTCCTACATTTCTAACGGCCCTTTTCCACTGCACGTTTTCGTAACGGATCAACTTGGCACGGTTTGACTCTACCCCAGTACGGCCCTTTTCCACTGGGGGTTGGACCTGGGACCCGTTATTTTTTTCGTACCTGTTTCAGAGGTGGGTCTAGCCGTGCCGAGCCGGCACTAAAATGTCACATGAACAGTGCTGTCCACCGATTGTACAGAGGAAATGTTGTCATACGCGCGACGAAGCTCAGGGATCTGAAATAATCACCTGCCAGATAGACAGACCTGTGTCTGTTTAGGCGTTTTCAGTGACAATAAACTACAGCGCAAACAACAGCAGCAGTACCACATCCAGTGCCTCCATTGTTGTTTATTTTACTGACCGCGGCAAAACATTTTATTAGATGCCTGAAAACATTGACACGTCTGTGTCCACTTCACCAACTCCACCCACTTCAACTAGTCCCAACTAGTAACGGCTGGCAGTGGAAACACAACCGTGCCGGTCCGACAAGTGGGTAGAGTCGTGTCGAGCCGAAGCGTGCCGAGTAGAGCCGAGTAGGGTTCGCAGTGGAAAAGCGGCACATGATTCATTTTAGATGAGCTGCTTGTCAGTGTAATTATGGTGTTTTACATGTTTATTAATATAATTATGGTGTTTTACATATTTGTCAGTGTAATTATGGTGTTTTACATGTTTATTAATATAATTATGGTGTTTTACATATTTATCAGTGTATTTATGGTATTTTACATGTTCATCAGTGTAATTATGGTGTTTTACATGTTTATTAATATAATTATGGTATTTTACATGTTTATCAGTGTAATTATGGTGTTTTACATGTTTATCAGTGTAATTATGGTGTTTTACATGTTTATCAGTGTAATTATGGTGTTTTACATATTTAACAGTGTAATTATAGTGTTTTACATGTTTATTAGTGTAATTATGGTGTTTTACATGTTTATCAGTGTAATTATGGTGTTTTACATGTTTATTAATGTAATTATGGTGTTTTACATTTTGTCAGTGTATTTACTGTATTTTACACGGTTATCAGTGTACTTTATTTTATTGGTGTACTTACTGCATTTGACACGGTTATCAGTGTACTTACTGTATTTTACATGGTTATCAGTGTACTTACTGTATTTTACACGGTTATCGGTGTACTTATTGTATTTTACATGGTTATCGGCGTATTTATTGTATTTTACATGGTCATTGTGTACTTATTGTATTTTACATGGCTATCGGTGTACTTACTATATTTTACATGGTCATTGTGTACTTATAGTATTTTACATGGCTATCGGTGTACTTACTATATTTTACATGGTCATTGTGTACTTATAGTATTTTACATGGCTATCGGTGTACTTACTATATTTTACATGGTCATTGTGTACTTATAGTATTTTACATGGCTATCGGTGTACTTACTGTATTTTATCGGTGTATTT
>JAQQZY010000015.1:9177486-9188483 GCA_030068375.1 Ostorhinchus rueppellii
CTTACCCCCACTCCTTATGGCACCTTTGCCATATGCAGTGAACCCTACTACTGCACTCTTCCTCTCTAAATCTCTTGTTCCTAATTTGTCATCTTCTTCTACTATCCCTTCTACGTGGCTAGATTGTTAATCCTCTTTTTGTAAGTCGCTTTGGATAAAAGCATCTGCCAAATGCATAAATGTAAATGTCATGTAAATAATTGCTGCAGTGTTTATGTTTCACTATGTGCAACATATTATTTCATGCCTGTTTTTATCTTGTTACATGTTTTTTGCATAACCTCCCTGACAGTTTCATACCATTTATTCTTGTGTTCCCTGTCATTTTATCTTGTTGTGTCTTTACATCATTTTCATTTTAACTCTTTCTGGCTTTTACATGACTAGTACTTTGATCTTTCTGTGATTTTTACATTGCACTTATCTTATGTACGTCATTTTTTTGACATGTGCCACTGTATACACCAAGGCATCATCTTTTAATGTGGGTTTTTTTTTTTATGATCTCACATCCATATTACACAAAATTAGTCTTGATGTTGTTCAGGCTTACAGTGATGCAAAAATAAAATAATGGATAATTTCCACAAATGTATAAAAATGATAAGGATATTTTTATATTAGTGTAATTATCAAAATTGTGTGTTGTTATGTTATCGTCATTTTTATTGTTATTAAATTAGTTATTATTATTATTATAAGATAATTGATATTATTTACATAGAAACCATGAGGAATAGAGACTGGGAGTAGGAGTATATAAGTTTATACTTCTTCCTACTCCTTTTCGAGCATGTGTCACTTTATTTATTTTTTAGTTCTATTATTACTACTGACATTATATTGTTTACCTATCAACCTTTTAAGTGTCAGTATTGATATCTAGTTGGTGGGTCTTGTTTTGTTTTAATTTCTTTGTCTACATGTTCAAAAGAGAAAAAAATAAAAACTAATGCAATGAGCCTATTTTGAAAATACGAGGAAATACAAAGTACAGATACTTATGGTAAAATATAAGGAGTAAAAGTGAAAGCTTGTCAGAAAAAATCATACTAAAGTGCATTAAAAAGGTATTTGTGCTTTATTCTGTTTGTTGGAGTGAGAAGTTCCTGATTTGTGAGTCTTTTTTTCCCCGTTTTGTTTCAGGTTGAGAATCAAAATCGGTCTTATGTGGTTCAATCGACGGCTTCCTTCAGCGTCATAGAGATTCCGTACAAGAAGCTGGCGTTTGACCTGCCATCGAATAGTACAACTGTAAGACACGAGCACACACAGCCTACACACAGCAACAAAAAAACCAAAAAACAAAACATGATGTGCAGAAAAATGGAACCTGAAAGAAAATGAGTTTGACTTACACCGTTTAAAATATCTGTGGATGTTCTGTCCTGTTTGTAACTTGGCGTTGTGTGTTCAGATTCAGATTCAGACAACTTTATTTAAAAGGAATAATAACAGCTCAGTATTTCAACCTGAATTTAACTCGTCAAATAATTTTCCCTGGTGTTAAATGTTGAAAAGTTTAAGTAGCAGGACATTGCTTTTAACTTTTTGCTTTATAACATTTAGATAATCAAAACAATTTTCTTTTGGTTTTAGTGTGAAAAAAAAGTAAAACTCCATGATGAAAATGTGTGTTTCAGGTGAGTGTGTCAGTGGTGTGGGTGGCAGACGCCCCTCAGCCGGTGCCTGGGTGGGTGGTGGCTCTGGCTGTCCTGGCAGGACTTCTGCTGCTGGCTCTGCTCATCTTCATCATGTACAAGGTGAGAGGCGACCTCCACTCAACTTTACTTATAAAGCACTTTAAACACAACCCCAAAGTACTGTACACACACGTAAAAACAATAAAAGATATTATACATTAAAACCATAAAAGCCAACCTCTCACACGGAGTTAAAAGTAAAAAAAGTATTTTGAGAGAAGATTTAAAAACAGACATTAAGTCGGCCTGCCTGATGTGCAAAGGAAGTTCATGCCACAGTTTGGAGGCAGCGACTGATAAAGCCCTGTCACCACTAAAAGAATTTTAAAATCAATTCATAAGCGAACCAGGAGCCAGTGAACTGATGTGAAACCTGGGCTGATACGGTTTACTTTTGTGGCACCGGTTAAAAGTCGAGCAGCAGCGTTTTGAACCAGCTGCAGTCGAGTAATTCCACATTTCCACTACCTGGTACCGACTCCACTCGGTCTTTCTGCGTTTCCGTTGCAAAAAAGGGCCTGGAATCTGGTACCTGGTGCTCGTTTTTTGGTTTCACCTCCACCGAGTTTCCAAAATGGGGGAACCGATACCAAAACATGACACTGCAGACCACTGATTGGCCGAGCTGTCTGTGCGTCAATCTGCGACCAGCCATTTTTTTAAAAACTAGATTTGGAGGGTTACAGTAAATATAGTGGTAAGTTAATCAGTCCATAAAACAATATGATAGCAGTCTGCAAAACTACACCATGGTCTGTCGAGGAGGTTCAGACATTTCTGTCCTTGGTGGCCGACGAAAAAATTCTTCTTCTCCTCTTCCTCTTTGTTTTTACCACCAGCTGCGTTGTGTTGTAGATGACATTTCGGAAGTTATGCACCATGTCACTATGACGACCAGGCACTGCACGTCAGTGGTATCCTGAAATGGAAACAGTCTCCAGGAGTAGTACCTGGTACCTGAGTCGAGTCGAGTCACGCCGGTTCCATGTAGTGGAAATGTGGCATAAGTGAGTTGTGTCTAAGCCCAACATAAAGTGCATTACACAGGGTGTTTGTGCAGGTCTGAAAAGTCTTAAAACGTATGGAATGGTAACACACTATTTTCCAAACCTTGAAAAGTGTGGAATTTTGTGTGAAAGAAAAAAGTTTCTCTCATAGTTGAATTTTGGACTCAGTGTTTCTGCTGGTTGTGCCGTGGTACTGCGACAAACCTTACCACCGCACCAAACATTTGATACAAAAAATCATCGATTAGACTTATTAAACCTAAATAGAATATGTAATAGGCCTGCTCCCTCAAACCCAATTCTAATCCAACTTTATTTATAAAGCACTTTAAAAGAACCACAGTGGACCAAAGTGCTGTACAGAACACTCATGAAAGTATGTGAAGTTTCAGGAGGAAGAGAAAAGGTAAATGAGCTTCACAACAACGAGAAACGTAGAGGAATTAATAACGTGTTCACTTTGTGTGTACCCAAAGTGAGGTTAGCACAGCACGGATCACACTGCCCCATATAACCCCCCCCCACCCACCACCATATGAAATAAATAGGATAGAAACCAACCTCGGTCTGTCTACGCTCAAGTTTAAGGAATTTAGTGACATCCATGCCTTCATTTCTGCAATTCACTGTAGACGCTGTTTGGTCGAATAAACACTGAACTAAATCAAAGAAGGACCATGAAAGTCCATATGTGACTTCTGATCAGTGCTCATTAGCTACTACATTCATATCTGTAATTAGTTCCATGTTATAAACCATCAAAATAGGGATCTTATAAAAAAAATAAATTAAAAACTCAAAATATCTCAAAACTGTGGACAAGCTTCGTAGACATTGTCCAAAGGAATCCACATCAATCACTCAAGCTTTATTTATATAACACTTTTCAAGCAAGAATTTGCCTCCCAAAGTGCTTCACATGAAAAAAAGACAAAACAAATAATAATAGTAATAGTATTAATAACAATAATAATAAAAGCACATCCCTCCCATCCCTTGAATCGAACACACACACACACACACACACATACACACACACACATACACACACACACACACACACACACACACACACACACAACTTGATAAAATGGCTTGGCTCTAAGATTAAAGGTAAAAGGGTGAGGAAAGGCCACCAATGGCCACATATAACATTTGAAGTGAATCCCACCAGTAGAAGATGTTTGAAAAAGGAGGATGCGCTGCAGTGCCTCTGACTCCTGTGGGTGTTTGTTCTCGTCTTCAGCTGGGCTTCTTCAAGCGGGTCCGCCCCCCACAGGAGGACTGCGCCGAGAAGGAGCAGCTCCAGCCGGAGGAGAACGGCAACACTGACGCCTAGAGGAGACTCTGCGCGCCCCCTGCCCACCCCCCACCCCCCAACCTGCCTGTATACAATGGACGTTCAGGAGAGAGAAATTCAGGGTAAAGTTTCCTTCGGAGAGAGAAAGATGAATTTCACTGTATTCACTGTTAAAAGGACCGATAACGGTACTGCTAAAGTGTTCTGTTTCTCTTGTTTTACTACATATGCTGCGTTGGCGCCAAACACAAAGCTCACACTCACAGCTGAAATACTCACAGCTTTAGTCCACGGGTGTTGAACGCATTTTCTTTCAGGGGCCACATTTAGATCCATATGATCTCAAATGGGTCAAACCAGTAAAATAATAACATCACCTACAAATAATGACAACTTTGTTTTAGTGCAAAAAGTAACATTAAATTAGGAAAATATTTACATTTATAAACTATGCAAACAAAAAAGATGTGAATAACCTGAAAAAAGTTACATTTTTCTTGAAAAATAAGTGCAATTTAAACAATATTATGGGTAAATGTATCATTTATACATCAGATCTACAAAGGCAAAAACATTTGGTACTTTATAATACTTTTAATAATAATAATATTTTTTTTTTTTATATTTTTGTTATTTTAATAATATGATTCCTCAGTTTATTATTTATATATAAGCATTGCAGGTCGGATCTACAAAAGCTTAAAACATTTATTGCACTTAGTTTTCTTTAGACATTTCAAGTTATTCACAGTTTATTGTGAAAGGATAGTGTGTTAATGTAAATATTTTCATAGTTTCATGTTATTTTTTTTAGACTAAAACAAAGATCAGGACAGAAGAATGTGGACTTTTCATTATTTATACGCATAATGTAATATTTTATTTCATATTAAACCAAGAAAATACTTCAGTCATGATTAATAGGTTGTTATTTTGCTTGCGATCACGTTGGTCTATATGTAAAACCTGAACTAAAACGACTTCAACGCCTTCTTTAGTAGAGTTTTTGCACTTAAATTCATCCTGCAGGCCGGTTTTGTCCCGCGGGCCGCATGTTTAACACCCCTGCTCTAGTCTAACATGATAACCAGCAGCTCTGAATTACTCCATCGTGCTTCTCTGATGCAAAAAAAAAAATCAAGCGGTGAATTTTCCAGAGATATGAGGCTTTGGTCTGACAGTGTGAGTGTGCAGACAAACGGCTTAGAGCTTGGCCTGGAAAACCCCATGTTTCCGTCTGCCGATCACTATTTAAGGGTTTGTCATTTGAGTTGAATTTGCACATTTTTTCCAAACCTAAAATTGTTGGTGTTTGCTCTGAAAGTCCAGAACTGCTGTTAAGTAGGTGTGTGTAGGACCCTGACTAGTTAGTGGGCCTCCAGTGGGGGGGACACACTCTCCTGTTTGTCTGACGTCAACCCAACTTTAACGGAGTATCACCATTGTGTTGTCTTTTTCTTTTTTTTTTCTTTCTTTTTTTGGTTCTTGTAGTTGTCTTTTTGGTGTCCACATAATATAGTTATTTGTAGTATTTTTTTAAATCAAAAAAACAGAAAATGCCATAAGTGTGGTGATTTTGCAGGAGAAAGGTAAAAAGAACAGACAGATATGTAATTAAAAAAACACGTGGTTTGGAGAGTATATGATGCATTTGTGAAAATCTGGATGAAATCACAAACCTTCTGTAACAGTGTCAGAGGCATCATCCTGGTACTGAGACACGGTAGAAAGGAATCTGATGAGAAGAACGGACTGCCAGCAATAAGTACGTCTAACTGTACGTGAAGAGGCTGCTGAGCTGCATTCAGCGCTCGACTTAGAATAAAGATGGTTTAGTTTGTTACGGTGACAGATGGGATGAAGCGGGTGTTACAGTTATATATATATTCTTTTTATCCTTCCTGCTCTGTGTGCGAGGGGGGAAACTGAAGAGAAAATCGTCTTCAATCAAGTTTTTTCTGTTTTGCTTCGGGATGCCGGTGGGGTGTTTGCGGTATTTTATAAAATTATTTTCTACAAAACAGATGATAATTACAGTCCAGCTCATTTCCTAAAGATGAGACCTTTTCCAGAGTTGGTTTCCGTTCTGCACTGAGGCTTCTTTGTGCTCCCGTCTGTTAGGATTGTTTTTGTTTTTTTAAGTATTATTTTTCCTCAGATTTCAGTCCTGACTGGCAGCTTTGCTGAGGACAAAATACCGCTCAGTCTGAATGCAGGTTGCTATTTTATTTGAATGAGTGCGTGAATGGATGTGAATTTAATAAAAACTGAAAGAAAAAAAAATGTTGCTATGAATTTACCCATATTGGGTTAGCATCATGAACTGGTGTTTAAGTCTGTATTAATCCAATTAACCGCTATGAAATAACTCCACAGGAACACATCAATGGACACATTTTGTGCAGTTTTCTTTCTCAGTGCTTTTGTCAGTTTGTTTAGTGGGATCCTGGTTTAAACAGATGTTTGGGTGCACAGATAAAACTGATGCTGGACACTGAACGGTCAGGACAGTAAGTTATTACCAGAGGAGCAGTTCCTCTGTTTGGACCAAAACTGAAGGATATTCACACCTCAAGTGATTGGGCAAGTAGTGACTGTTTTATTTGGGATTTTTCTTGACTTTTATTATCGTCCTCAAATCCTAAGGAATGACTTTAACACCAGCAAACAGTATCATTCGTGTTTTCCCCTGGATTTCTATAATAACAGAACAACTCTGAAATTATCCTTAACATTCCTGATGGTGTTTTTAGAACCACTCCAAAATAATAATACACTCAGTATTTTACAACAATCCAATCCAACTTAAAACAACCACAGTGGACCAAAGTGCTGTACAGGAAAAGAAATAACAGAATAAAATACAAAAATAGATGAAAAAAACCCATAAAATCTGTACACTTGAAAACAACAAAAAAATTAAAAATAAGAACAGTAAAACCAATACCAAATAAGAACGATACATTTAAAACATCTCACATGGTTTCAGAAGCCAAGGGAAAACAAAAGGGTTTGATGAAGGGATTTAAAAACAGTAGAACAGTTTAATATTTATGTTTGGTGACACAGGGGTGCAGAGGGGAGCACTGTGGCCTCACAGCCAGAAGGTCCTGGGCTCCATTCACACCAGAGACCTTCTGTGTGGAGTTTGCATGTTCTCCCCATGTCTGCGTGGGTTCTCTCCGGGTATTCCAGCTTCCTCCCACCATCCAAAGACATGCACCGATAGGTTAATTGGTCAACCTACAAAAAAACACCCATAGGTGTGAATGTAAGAGTGATCAGTTGTTCATCTCTGTCAGCCCTGTGATGAAGCGGTAATGCCTGCTGGGTGTACCCCGCCTCCACCCATAGGTCACTGGGATAGGCTCCAGCACCCTCACAACTCTAATGAGGATTGTAGCACCCTATAGTGTCATAATTTCCTGAAAATGTAATAAAATTTGCACTGAACTCAATCAAAAATGTAATAAAACCCAATAATGTAATAAAATATCCTGACTGATATTGTAATAACATTTTACCAATAATGTAATACCTTATTACATTATTGGGAATTTATTACATTTTCAGGAGGGTCTTTTTTCCCCCCAAAACAGATAATGTCAAACTTGACATATAATGTATCCTGTAGCACCCTATCATGTCATAATTTCCTGAAAATGTAATAAAATTTGCATTTAACTCAGTCAAAAATGTAATAAAACCCAACAATGTAATAACTTCACCAATAATGTCATAAAATATCCTGACTGATATTGTAATAACATTTTTACCCATAATGTAGTAAGGTATTACACTATGGGTAAAAGTGTTATTACAACATCAGTCAGGAAGTTGGTGAAGTTATTATTGGGTTTTATTTCATTTTTGACTGAGTTAAGTGCAAATTTTATGACATTTTCAGTAAACTATTACATTATAACTGCTACAAGGATAAAGCAGGTTCAGAAAATGAATGAATGAATGAATGAATATTTAGGGAGTAAAACGTTTGTAATAATTATGAATGAATCTGCATTTCATTTCCCCATCAACTGTTAAGCTTGAAATATTAGAGTCTAAGAAAACACTCTTCCAAAACAGTTCAGTCACTCGATTCTATTACAAAATTACACAAACAATTAACATCGACAATTCATTTATAAGATACATCCATCCCAGAAGCAGTCCTCAGCTTGTAAATGGAGGCCCTTAAACATGTGATAAGAGACATAATTTACAATTTACTTCAGTTAGGGTGATAAATCTGTTCATCTGTGCAGCTTTATTGGGGGAATATGGAGCCACATGACAAATATATCCGTTCAGCTCTGTCTACGTGGCAGTGAGGTGTTTACAAAATCAGGAAGCTTTACTTAACCCTGAAAGATCCAAACGTTATTCTTCCTTTCGCTGAGCTTTTATAAATATATCTACAGGATTAGTAAATTAAATGTTGAAAAAAACCTGATTTTCACTGAAAGAAAAACCCAACATACAGAAGACAACAGTACAATAAATGGTGATAAAGCACTTAAAGGTGGGGTCTGAGATGTTTGGAAAACGGCTCAAGCAGGCTACATTTTGAAAAGACCCCTTTCTTCAGACTCCCCTCGAAGCCACACCTCCTGACTCCAGAACACACAGTGCAAGGGGCGGAGACCAATGGCAGTTCAATCATTTCGAGTGGGCGCTCAAAATGATTGGATGTTGTTTTTTTTAGTCCTGTCGGTCCCACAGGTGACTAAAACTTTTCATTTTTGTGTCTGGGCATTTAATTATTTGTTAGCAATCAGGGTGAGAAGGAGATTTTTTTTTAGCAATATAGTAAAAAAGCCCTGTGATGAACTGGTGACATGCCCAGGGTGTACCCCGCCTTCGCCCTTGTGTAGCTGGGATAGGCTCCATGTGACCCCCGTGACCCTAGTGAGGATAAAGCGGGGATAGAAGATGAATGAACATAGTAAAAAATGCTCCAGGAAAACATCTCAGACCCCACCTTTAAGGATGTGGAGAAACATTCATTTTGGAAGTGACACATATGTCCCAGCGGGTCCTTATGGGTTAAAGTCCCATCATAAACGCACCAAACACGAATGAACATGTTTAGTTCATTATGACCATTAAAAGGTGTGGAAATGATTCAGTTATGTTTACCTCCTTCTGTTTTGGGCTTCAGTGTGTGTGTGTGTGTAGCTTAACCCGATCACATGAGTGTGATGTGCTCTGTTTATTGGTAAAGACATAAGAACACGTGGGTGGATCAGTGGTGTCTGTGCATCCCAACAGCGGCTCCCCACACTCCTGAGCTTTTCTTCTAATGTTTTCCTTTGGACATCTGTAAAAAAAAAAGTAGGTTAGCACCATGGATTTCTGTTGTGGTCGGGGCTCAGTGGGGCTGTTGTCACTTCACTGTCCTATCATTTACTTTTAATCGTACCCAAACACTGGGTCCATTTAACTCATAAAGACCAGAAAAATAGCCACTGAAACCACCTACTGATGTCAACTGTCCAATATGTTCCATTAATATTAAATGTTGATCAATACATGTAAATAATTGGTGTAAAATATAGTTTATCATCTTTTCACGGTCATCAGATATGACCCATTTGTACATTCAGAGGCTCTTTAGTTACCATGGAAACACCGTCCTCTTCTACAACATTGATTCACCAGTAAAACCCATGGAGGTGGATCCATGCCAGTGGATGGACACGCTGGGTTTATACTGAAAAAGCCACTTTTTCTTCAGTTTTCTCTGTTTCCAATATAATAAGCTTTGAATTTAATGTGATCTTTTATCAACATTTACATGATCAGTGAATTAAATATAGGAAAATAGATTATTTTCACTGGAAAAGAGGCTAAATTCAGTGGATAATATTATACTAAATGGTCATAAATCACTTAGGAAAGTTTAAATAAAGGGAAAAGAATTAATCTGTGTAAAATGCAATTTCTTTTTAATCTTTTCATGGTCATCAGATATGACCCATTTGGACGATGAGAGGCTCTGTAGTTACCATGGAAACACCGTCATCTTCTACAACATTGATTCACCAGTAAAACCCATGGAGGTGGATCAATGACAGTGGATGGACTAACATGTTTTGACATTCAGTTAATAAAATATTGACGATAAAGTAACTTTTTCTTAAGTTTTCTCTGTTTTTGATATAATTATTTTCACTGAAAAAAGTAAAATACAGAAGATAATATAATAAATGGGGATAAATCACTTAATAAAGGTTAAATAGAGAGAGAAAAAAAGGTGATGTGGGAACTGCCACAAAAGTAGAACTGGGTCTTTATGGGTTAATATAATTGTCTTCTTTTTTGGAAATCAGCACAACACATTTCCTTTCTACAGTTTTTGATTTTTAAAGCTGATATTTTCTGCTGCGACCAAGCAGAGCTGCAAAGAATCCACACAGGAAAAGTGGAGTGATGAGGGTGAGGTGACGCAGCCCTCTGGGCGTCCGTTTTCTGCTCTGACAAAACTGTCGACTATTTTTGATGTATGTATTCTTTCACCTAGAGAATAAAAATTAACTATTTCATACAGAGATGATTTCACATTTGAGCTGAAATAAACTGATTTGTTCACATGTTGCTGTGTCGTCTAATTTAAACCACTGAGAAAAACAAGAATGACGTGATAACAGACTTCTATGAACTGTATGTATAGTATCAAGAGTGTATATATATATAGTTCAGTAATGATGGTTATAGATCGAGGTTGCTCATCAAATGGGGTTTTGGCCAAGAATTCATACAATAACTAGAAAAGCACTCAGAGAGCGCAGACCTCCGCCAAGGCAGTGTTTGTACTTTTTTTATTTCCTTTTTTTTAAGGTAGTGTTGGTACTTTATTTTTTTTTAAGGTTGTGTTTGTACTTTTTTTTTTAAGGTAGTGTTTGTACTCTCCTCCACTAGATGGTGCTGAATGACCTCATATGCAAATCAGTGCCATCATGCCCTATCTTGCAATGGCAAAGAATC
>JAQQZY010000015.1:9221706-9238758 GCA_030068375.1 Ostorhinchus rueppellii
TTATAATAAAGTAGAGCCATTAAAAAGTACAGTTTACTCACAATGAACAAGTAATGTCAATAAATTAGACCCATTTAGGTAAAACAAACTGATCTGTTTGAGTTGAATCCTAATCTGGGTTTACAGTGTGGTTCAAATCTAATGGAGATGCACCTCAAACCTGGAGGTGACCACGAAGGATCAGAAAATACAAGAAAACCAGGAACAGAATGCACTTTATGGACGTAACATTCTACCTGTAGATACAAGTGGATCATTCTAAGACATGAGAATCACAATTCTCTTCCCTTTTACTGTGATGATACACAATAGAAAGCAGAAATTAGACCTCGCTAAATCCTACTCACTGGATTTTAACTTTTCATGTGTCTGCTCATTATTCTGCATCACATGTATTTACAGTATTTACTGGAACTGCTTTACATGATTTGACCATTGTCCCCACCGAGTCAGAAACAGCTGCATTCAAGTTTTACAAATCCTGCAAAATCACAAGGTAAATATCAGCTAATGACTAGTATTTTCACTCAAAAACAGAAAAGAAATGTCAAAATTCGAGCACCAGTTTAAGTGTAATAAAATCTGTTGTCACATTGATCCTGTTAATGTGCATCGACAATAAAATTAACAGAACCGTCTACAGTGAGTTCAGTTCGGTCTAACGGTGTATTTTGTAATTTTGTAGCTGGCTGTATTTACGGACCACACTTGTTACCAACACAGCTGTGTCCAGGTTTTGACTCACAAAAGAGTTCATCTGAATAACCATCTAATCCAGGGGTGTCAAACATGCGGCCCGGGGGCCAAAACCGGCCCGCTAAAGAGTCCAATCCTTGGGATAAATTAGTGAAATATAAAAATTACACTGAAGGTATGAACAATCTAGCATGTTAAAATGATTTTCGGTCAGTGGGTCAGACCAGTAAAATACTATCATAAGAAATTATAACTAATGAAAACCACAATTTTTTCACTTTGTTTTAGTGTTAAAAAAAAAGTAAAACTACACAAAAATATTTGCATTTACAGACTAGCCTTTTGCAAAAATGTGAACAACCTGAACAAATATGAACAACCTGAAATGTCTTCAGAGAATTAAATGTAATTGTACCAATATTCTGTATGTTATTAAATGTTTTGTATATTTACAGATCCACTGTGACCTGTAAGTTAAAATGAACATGTGAAAATGAGAAGCTGAGGTGAAATAATGTCATAAATTGTTAAAATTGCACTTTTTTTTCTCAATAATTAATTTTTTTTTTTTTATGTTTTTAACATGTTTTTAAAGGATAGTTTGTAGATGTAAACATTTCGATAGTGTTGTTAAACTTTTTTCACTCTAAAACATAGAAGTTGGACACACACATTTTGGAACTGATCTAATTTCTACATTATTATGTTACTATTTTAATGATCCGGCCCACTTCAGGTCATACTGGGCTATATGTGGCCCCTGAACTAACATGAGTCCGACACCCCTGATCTAATCGAATATGGAAAATAAACTTTTCACTTTCTATGACCAATTAATGAAGGGTAGTGTAGACGTCCCTGTAGTGAATAAAATCAGGATAAATGATCAAATGTCTATAAAGCAGCAGTTATGTATTTTCATATTTGACAAACATACGATGGATATCTCATGTGTTGGGTTAGACGTGTCTGTAGAACAAAAGGAAATCTTCTTTTCACCTTCAAAGACCTCATTAGACCTGCAGTTATCAAATATTTTTGTAATATTGATTGTTTTCTTAAACAAAAAAAACCTGCCCATTGGTATGAATGTGAGTGTTTGGCTGTTCGTCTCTATGTCAGTCCTGTGTTGAACTGGTGAGTCGTCCAGGGTGAACCCCACCACAGGTAGCTGGAATAGGCTTCAGCTGCGCCCCCCCAACCCTAGTGAAGATAAAGCAGTTCAATAGATGACTGGCTGATTGTTAGAATAGGCAACACAACTTGCAAAAAATGTGAAAATGACATTCATTCATTCATTTTCTATACCCGCTTTATCCTCACGAGGGTCACGGGGGAAAATGACATTTCTGAAAATAAAAAACTTGTCCTTGATTCCGGAACCAACTGAAACAACAACCACTATAAAAGTACAAAGAAATCAAATTGGGCTGACTGTGGAACTAAACTAAAATAAGTTTGACACCTCTGCTATAAATGGAAGTGAGCATCCTTATCCTATATGAAAAGAATTGCAGACATATCCCCTGTCATCCACAATAGTCTTAATAATTATTAATAGGACACTGTAATGTGTTGCCACCAACCTGTAAGGACTTATACCAGTGATGTGAAATGTGAGGTTGTTTTTTTTTGTTTTTTTTTTTTTTAAGATAAGGTAGATTTCAGGCTTGTTGTTAAGGTCAGGATAACTCTCCAGGAAATGAAAGTAATTCAATCTAATTCCACAACATGTTTGTGTGATGAGGCACGAATCATCAGGCCATCTCCACGTCACCTCACCATCACTGCCCTCATTAGCACAAATATAATGCTCTTTTACACTCACACAGAAACAGCCACAGTGCCAGCCTCTCTCTTCTCCAGCATCTTAAGACAGAAGAAGCCAAGACGCCTCCGAGCCTCCATTCATAAGCAGCTTGAGATACACTCAGTCTTTGTTAAATTTGAGATAATGGACGGGCTAAATCACATGCTCTGATCCCTGCTGTCAAATCAGTGGACTGTTTAAACCCTATATAGTCATTTTATGAGTTCCCTCCATGAAATTCATTATGTTTATTAAGTAAATTATGTATTCAACAAGGATGAATTGCTTTCTAAGAGTCTGTATTTCTGCAAGGCTGTACTCAGAATGTGGACAACAAACCCACACGTGCCCCTCTTAATGCATTATTATTACTTTACAGCATCCATATCTATGTCTTCTGCAGCCAGGGCAGGTGGAAGCACATGTGAGTTACATTTCCACTGGTCTCCACTCAAATAAAAGGGATAAAATTGTGGTACAGTAATATTTGGAAAGTCTAGAAGATACTTGTGATTATTCTTATTATTATGATTATTATTATTATGATTGCATTGTGGCTGTTAGGTGTATTACAGCCACACTACGTCCTTTTATTTTGAGAAAATTCATAACATTATCAGACTAAAGTAAAGTTGTAATATTGAAAGGAACAAGTCATGGTTATACAAGAAAAAAACATAATGGATGCTAAAAGGTTCAATTATTATTATTATTATTATTATTATTATTATTATTATTATTATTATTATTATTGTTAATCATCTTTCTATGAGATGTGCAGTGACCTGTCAATCAACTGGGGGTGGCACTGGCACCTGAGGGGTCCAATCAGGTTTCAGAGATGCCTAACACTAGTTAGCAATATTTTCCTTGCCATGACCTGCCCTTCTCTGCCTCTGATTGGCTCATCAGTCCTCATGCCTAAAGTCAACCAATCTAATTAGTGAAGGCAGCGAATACTAAGCCGATTAGAGGCAGAGTAGGGCGGGGCATGGCTTCACTATCCAAGGGGGAAAATGAGCAATTTGGCTCAGATAAGAGTGAATGGTGTGCATCAAGGGGATTTAGAAGTGGGTATATGCAATGGTGACTGAAAAATAAATAAATAAATAAATAAAATAAAATAAAATGCATTACAATAAGTAGGTATATACCATATATTGTCATATAACCTGGATTACATGACTGCCCCATACTTAACTAAATCAATATTCATGAAGAAAATAAAAACATGAACACAAAAACTATAGTTTCAGTCTGTTGCAGGAGTGGCCTGTGTTCCACATTTCCATAAAGACCTGCTCCTCTTATGGACTTCTACAGTCTCTACACTACCTCACCTGACCTGCTACAGCTTTCTGCCAGAATGTCTTTGTGCCAGAAAGTTCTGAAGGCGAACTTATCCCAACCCCGTATAACAGCCCTGGTCCAGTGGTTTCTCTTCACATGCACTGAATTAGCAGCAAATGCACAGTAGAACTGAGGCTGATGGTAACGCAGGGATTTGGTTCAAAGGAAAGCTCAAACATTGCCCCGTCTGAGAGGGTACGAAAATAGGTACTGTACCAAAAGTCACAGAAATCTACAGGATAGATGTTAGATATTTCAGCCTCATGTTGGGTTTAATATCATGACAGGACAGTCAAACCTACACTGTGCTGCTAGTACAAACAGCCACGGCTTTCATTTCGTTTTCAGAATAGCCGTAGTTCGTAGCGGTTTACAAGTGTCTGAAATTGTTTTGTTCCGTCTCTTTGATGTGTAAGCTATTGAGAGTTCATGTAGAGAATTTAAAGGAGTACACAAGGGAGGGGCTCCTGCATATACGGGAGAAGTTTAACTGTTTTGTGGGCTGTAGATTTATCTTCTGTGACTGTTGGTGTGTGTCCGCTCCAGTGTAAAAGCCGACTTTGTTTTAGAAATACACTAATAACCGTTGAGACTTCTGACAGAGTTTCAGTTGATGAAACAACAAGAGTTTGCTTTGTGAGTGATGTGAACATGCATCTGCGTGTGGCTTTAACAAACATAAAGAAAAGGATTGTACATATTGCAGTGTGACTGAGTATGTTTGTAAAATAAACCGGCATTTCTGGGAGGGAGGCCCTCTTCCAGAGAGCATGCACTGCTTAGATTTCCCATAAGTCTTTAAGGGCGGAGCGTTGGATACTAACTTGGCTCTGATCACAGCTCTGTTCTGGCTTCAATTTATTCACGGAGGTGCACACACACACACACAAATGAACACACGCATTTACATACACAACGTACACAACTATAGCTCGTATGCAGAGACTCTTTTGTCTTTCACTCACACACTCCCTTTTGCTTTTCCAGCTCTTCCTTCGTCCTCGACTGTTTGGAAGAAACATCTGGAACAACTTCTGCTGTTTGTGTGTGTGTATGAGTTAATAATGTGTTTTGTGTTTATGTGTACAATCCCATATATGTGTGTATACAATATATAATTATGCATTGCGGTGTGTATGTAATTGAGCGCATGTTTACACAAATACGTACAATGCATGCAAACTGTCCTTGTGTATGTGTGTGTGTGGGTGCAAGGGTTGTTTGGTTGTCATTTTGATGTCATCTGGGACTGAGCGCTGGTGTTATGATGTGGCAGAGCATTACTTGCACATATGTACAACTTACACTCTTTTACTCATACAAATGTATACCACACATAGGTTAACACCAGTCTGTCTACACACCGCTTATGCAGTGACACACCTACCGGTTAACTCTTTAAAACCTGACGTGTCATCGCTGATACACTGTACACATATACAGTTTGGATGGCTGTAACTCTTTCACTGTTCGTGCACTTGGAAAATTTCAACAGTTTCTGAAACCAGAGATGTTAAGCTTCATAGTTTTTATTGGGTCATTATGATAATTTCACTCATGCCTGTACAACAAGCTGGAGAAGAAGTCGTTTTAGCAGAATTATAACATGCAGTAAATTGTAAATGACTGCTAGATCTTGAAAGATCTTGGATAAAAAAAAGCATTCTGGAAAAATGGGCAGACTCACTCACAGCATATTTTCTAACATTTTAGTCAATATAAGAAAAAAAAAAGTCCAGGTAGATGTTTAAAAGGTTAACATATGAAAGCTAATTCACAAAATATTAATTATTTTATGTTTATTTCACAATATTTTGCTAGATTCGTCAGAACACAAACCTCAATGTTGCGTTCAAACAAAGATGGAAGTGGATCTGGACTCCAAAAGTAGGGCAAAGTGGAAGTATCTTAAGGTTGTGTAAAATCCTCGGTACTCTATTACAAAGGGTTCTAACCTTACCTAGACCTAGACTAGAATACTAGCCCGTAGAGGTGTTACTTCGCTGAACACTTTTGAAGCACTCGCGTGACTTCTAACTGCTGTAAAGTCCCAACCTCTGCCCCGCTAACTCTGAATATTAAAACCACCAGGAGAAACCCACTCTCTGGTTGGTGACAATATCAGCCCTGATTGGTTGTAGCAGCTGCTTCATGTGGATTTAGTGCACTTGTTAAGTGTCAGGTTTAGTTTTTAACACCAGGAAGAAGGCACTAAGGACACATTTATTTGGTAGGCGGACTATGACTGAGATGTCTTTAGAACTTAGATGACAGGCACAGTTGAACCTAGCATTTTACATTCACAACAACAAAACATAGTGTACCCAATGGGGAATTAAATCAAAGATAAGGTTACTTTACTTTTTATAAATTTATTGTGGGCAATTTATCAAAGCACAAGTAATAATCATTAGTCATTTATCAATGTAAATCATCGGAGTAAACTACTAAAAATAAGAATCACAATCCTGATCTGGTTGTTAAACTTCACTATCTTCACTATCCTTACTGCTCTATAACCTCGATGTTGTCCCTTAACCCACCGTTCAGTCTTTTGAGTCCTTTTAAAAGTGTCCCAATTGTAGCTTTTCTTGATGTCCTCAAGGGAAAAATAAAAAAAGAATTTTAAAAAATCCAAATTAAGAAGTAAAAAGGAAAAATCAGAAAATAAACGTTAATCCAATTTAAGAGGTCTTCTTCAACTGTTCGGCCAAAACAGCTGAGTCAGTCCTTAATGCTGGGAAAAAGGAAAATAAGTAAAAGTGGAAAAATCTTTCTACTATTCCTTGTCGGACCAAAAATGGGGAAAATTCCAGCAATTCCTGGAAAATAGCTATTCATTGGAAAATGTCCCGATGGTGATGGAAAAGTCCTCTTAAAAGACTAATACCACCAATGACCACTGGGGTTGGCTTCAAAAAGTCCTGACCCACACAAACTTACACTGAGAGTTTGTCTAAAAGTACTAAGTCACTTTTGAACTCATTCCAGTCTCATCCATTTTATTTGAACCCTCAAATATGTGATGACTATAATCAGGTCCCAGGTCAAATAGAAGGTTTTGATGATAGTTCTGCTCTGCCAAGTTCTATTTTCAGCGTTTTTCCCTGGCAGATCACTTGACTGTTGTTTTGGATGATACATTTCAGTAACTATAAAATCATTTTGCTTCACAGTGGTTCATATAGTTTACCATCTTACGAATTCAGTAAGCTACCACATAGAATTAGCTCACATCTGACTCACCACTCTGACTCAGATATGGTCATTTCTGGCTCCAAAAAGCCAACAAGGCAAAGGTCAGTATGTAAACCACTGACTTCAAAGCAGCAGTTCAGAAAACAAAAGGTGAAGTTTTTGTGTGTGTGTATATATTATATGTACAAAGTAGCATAAATGTATAATGTGTTTTACTTGTATAAATGTATAACAGTAAAAAAAAAACAAAATAGTAATGTCCCATCAGTGAACAATCTTTAACCCCTTGACGACTGAATTTATTTCCAATTATCAAAATAAATTCAGCTGTCAAGGGGTTAAAGCCAGCATGGTCAATTTGATTCGTTCATTTGGAGCGGAAGCAGTTTGGTGCGAATTAGCGACAGTCGGCGTCAAAGGGTTAAATGATTGCCATTCCAATATTTATTTCAATATAAAGTGGCTCCTTGTTTTGGATAATCCCTCATGGTTCAACGAAAGCAAAAATGAATTTAAAAGAAAATTGTGGGTCATTTAGCAACAATAATCTATCAAACTGTCTAACAAATGTCCCGTCAGAGAGATTTTGAATGTTTTGACCCCCAATGTGTTTTATTTGTCAGTTGAATGAGTACACTGGATTGTACTGTTTTTTGTTTTATGTAGGGACTAAAGATGGAAATTAGCCTCAGTAATAATCTTGCGTATTAACACATATTTTGCTTATACACTGTCCATTTGAAACATGAACTTCAACTTCAGCTTTACAGTTTTTCAATATATTAATTTTATGCACTGAATCTATGGTTCGGACTGACAGATTTTGTATTATGTTCAGTTGGGCTGGGAAATTAACAGCAACTAATCGCAGTTTTTGTGTTCATTTACCATGCAGTTATGAGTTGCATCTAGCTACCAAAACATGATGTGTGTGCTGTTTCCAAAACGCAATTAAATGTGACTCCCATTCATTTTGCAATGATGCTTGGAATTCTTTATGGCTTCTGCTGGAACCCTGTCCTGCCAGTGTTCCCTGCAGAGCCTCACTCCAGAACTATTATGAATTTAGTCTCACATATTTAAGACTTTTGTTAGCGCCGAACATTTTTGAGCTGACAGTGATGATCCTACAAAAACATACACCACTATCTTACATATGGTTCTGCAATAAGCCAGAACTTGAACTGTTGTCTCCTTTAAAACTTCCCCATAGGCCTCGTTGTCGTCGAGTCTTTCAGTTATCTGAGCTTCAACCTGTGTAAGTGGTGTGAAGTGTCCAGTCCAGTGTGCCAAGACAGCGTGTGCTACAGCAACTGCACCCTGTCGTCCTTCTGCACCGTCATCGAGGAGATCTGCATCGCTATATGGTGAGTACACGTTAAACTTGACTGGACTTTTTAATATATACTGCCTGGCCAAAAAAAGAAGTCGCACATGCAATATTTGACTGAAGCATATTTGGTTTTGATTACAGGAGACGTTCACAGTGACATCTTTTTTGCCACATAATGGTTACATAGTGCCTAGGGTTGCCAACCGTCCCTTGAAAAACGGAATCGTCTCTTATTTACAAACAAAAGTATGCATCCCATATTGAGAGTACAAGGGACTAGGGTTGCCAACTCCCTAAAAAATATATAAGGGACACCTCACTGGCAAAGCTGGCTGGTCCGATAACCTTGTAAGCTCAATACGGGAGGTGTACTTTTGTTTCTAAATACGGGACGATTCCGTTTTTCAAGGGACGGTTGGCAACCCTAATAGTGCCACAATAATGTTCCTTTTCCACTGCACGTTTTTGTAACAGTTCCACACGGTACGATTCAACTCCACCTTTTCCACTGGAGGTTGGACCTGGGACCTGTTGCGATTTTTTGTACCCGTTTCAGAGGTAGCTCTGGCCGTGCTGAGCCGGCACTAAACGGTGACATGAACAGTGCTGTCCACTGATTGGTCAGAGGAAATGTCATCATATGCGCGACGAAGCTCAGGGATCTTAAATAATCACCCTGGCAAGACAGATCTACAGTTTGTCTTTTGCTGTTTTCAGTGACAATAAACCACAGTGCAAACAACAGCAGCAGAACCGCCTCCATGTCATCCAGTGCCTCCATCGTTGTTGTTTACTGACCGCGACGTGGCACTCTATTAATTGCCTGAAAAGGACGGCACAGCAGCGTTGACCCCGCCAACTCCACCCACTTCAACTAGTAACAGCTAGCAGTGGAAAAACAACTGTGCCGGTCCGACAAGTGGGTAGAGTCGTGTCGTGCTGAAGCGTGCCGAGTAGAGTGGTGTAGGGTCTGCAGTGGAAAAGCGCCAAAAGGTTCAGAATATTTTTCCATCCATAGTTGCATTAATTTTTTGATTATTGATGATGGAGAATAAGACCTTTGCATCAAGACTTCTTCATATCCTAAATTAGAGTCTGGACTTTCTGTTGGTTAAACCATCTGTGGAAATGCTGTTTTATTCTCCCTGAACCATTCTGTCACATACCTGATGATCCTGATCAGTCCTGGCATTGTCCATTCTTTTGCACGTTAAAGACATGAGAGGACACTCACTGCAGTTAGAGTTAAAAAACCTGTTCCAGCTCAAACATTAGTAACCACTGCAGTATTTACCCATGGAAAGATCGGAACTATTTGCTGAGTTAAATCCAGTGAATATCTCCTGGAATCCAAACCAAAGGTGGTGCAGTCAAATATTGCATGTGTGACTTTTTTTGGCCGGGCAGTGTATATTTTAACCTATAAAGACCCAGTGCTACTACAATCTAAATTTTTTTGTCTATATTTAATGTTCTTAAGTGATTGATCACCATTTATTCTAATGTTATGCTCTGTATTTTGTGTTTTTTTTGTGTGCAAATCATGTATTTACCAATCATGTTGTTGGTCATAGATGCTCAGATTAAAGTTGGAGATAATTATAACAGAAAGAGAGAAAACTGAAGAAAAAGTGACTTTTCCAACAAGTCTATCATTCACTTTACATACAAACAAGCATCTATCTCCACTGATATTGATGCAACTTCATGGGTTTTACTGATGAATCAATGTTGAAGATGTCACTGTTTCCATGGTAACTTGGAGCTTCTGAACATCCAAATGGGCCATATCTGATGACCATGAAAAGATGACAAACTGCATTTTACACCAATTATTGACATGGATTGATAGGATTAGTGGATGAGAAGCTTTTAAATATTTTAGATCAGTAGAAAGTTTCAGAATCAGAGGCTGTTTGGGTTTTTTTGGGTTAAACCACAGTTGCAGTAATGTGATGATAATCCTGTAAACACTAAAATGGTGAGTGGGAAATTACAGTAGATTAACAAATAAAGACCCAGTGCTAGTGTTGTGGCATTTCCCAAAGGAATTTTTCTCTCTATTTAAGCTTAATTAAGTGATTTATCATCATTTATTATAATATTATCAACTGTCTTTTGCATTTATTCAGTAAAAATCAGGTATTTTCCCATATTTAATTTACTGTTCATGTAGATGTTCATAAAATTACTGGATCAGAAGTTACTAAGTATTTTACATCCGTAGATGCCTTTACTCACCAGTGGTTCTTTGGGTCTTTAAGGGTTAAAATGTCTCAAAACAGTACCTTCTTGCACTTACAAATAATTGCTGTTTTAACTAAATATGCTACATTGTAGTTAGTTCTAAGTAGTCATTTTTCTGCTGTATACACTAGTTCTTTTTCTGCAATTACTATTTCCAGCCTACATGGTCTTATTATGCCTTCTCCCCACCCCCATCCTTTCAAGAAGTGGCTATCTCTTATGGGTTTCCTCCCCTGAGATTTCTGCTGTTTTTCCTTCACATACTCAGCTTTTTGTCTCGAGTTTTTCTCTTTTTTCTCTTGAAATAGGTTGGCACTTGTAGCTACACAAATGAAAGTTGACTGAATAATCATTAATTTATGTTGCTTAACACCCTCTGCTCCTCCTCTAGCTCATAATACAATGATCTCTTTACAAGATGATGTTTGACTCGTAACAGGAAAACCAGCTGTAAATCCTGCTGTAAGAGGCTCCTGTGTATCAGATGAGCTTCTGTTTAATTTGCTGTAAGCCCTCATAGATTTTTCTCAGAATCACAGCTTCTCTGTAAGTGACTGATAAAATTACTGGTTCAAAGATGTTCCTATTTTTGTTACACAGAGTCCTGTAACTGTTTGTACTCTCATTCATTGATACTTTAACCCACAAAGACCCAGCGTTACTTTTATATCAGTTCCTAAATGATATTTTCTCTATATTTAAACTTTCTTATGTGATTTATCAGTATAAATTGTATTTTATCAGTATAAAACTTGTTTTTTTTCTACATTTAATTTACTGATCATGTAAATGTTCATAAAAGCTCAGATTAAAGTTGAAGGTTATTATATCAGAAACAGAGAAAACTGAAGAATAAGTGACTTATTCAGTAAAATATATGATTAACTGATCATAAACCCAGTGTGTCCATTCACTGTCATTGATCCAACTCCATGGGTTTTACTGGTGAATCAATGTTGTAGAAGTTGACGGTGTTTCTATGGTAACAACAGAGTCTCTGAACGTCCAGACAACAGAAAAAATAAACACAAGTTAAAACCTATTAAATTAATCTTCATAAAAACAGTGTGAACTCCCTTCAGTCATCATCAGGGATGTGGCTCCCCCTGCTGGTCTGATCAGGCCCTTCCTTATGACCAGCAGTGGGTGCTCACACTGGGGTCAGATTTGAACATGAACAGACTCCTGTCCTTCAGTGTTTGAGTCCTAAACTTAATGATGTGTGACATAAACTTCTTCACACATAAGCTTATTAAAAACAAATGTTCAGGGGAAGTAACATTTAGAATATACTTCACTGTCATGTCAGACAGAGGTCCCCAAACTTTTTTGCACCAAGGACCGGTTTAATGTCAGACAATATTTTCACGGACTGGCCTTTAAGGTGTGTCAGATAAATACAGCAAAATGAAGAGATACGACCCCCCCAATAAAAAAAGTGAGGCGGTTCCATCTAGAGGTGATGGGACACAATGACACCTGGAGTGTGTTGTTTATGTCCAGTCACAATAACCTGTTGAAATAAATCCATATTTCCAGTCGGACTCCTGGTATTGTCTGTTAAATGTTGCTTTTTCTTTGCAGTTGTAGGCTCTTCTTCTGTCTCCTCACTGGCTCTTTTAACCTGCCCGAAGAAACTTTCCAAAGACTTCTGTTTTTTGTTCACTTTGCTAGCTTAGTGGTTTCAATTTAGCGGAACTGTAGAACATGTTGGGGGCCGGAGCAGCCCCTTTAAGAAGGTAGAGGCATCTTGACATTTGTCAACGGTGAGTCAGACAGATGTGATGGAGAGAATCCAGTCATTTTTCTAAAAACATCATTCAGACCACAGACATAACACTAGACAGAGGCTTGACTGTCTAAGCTCCTCCTACTAACGTCTCTGTGTAGCCGCCATCTTGTGCAGGCAGTCTTCTGCTGGACTGTGTTCTGAATTGAATGCCCTCTGCTTTTGACTAATAATGGCTGGCTGTTTCTGAGACTTTGGATGATTGTTAATATAATAGCAATAATAAACCCACACATTTACAAGTTTACATAAAATTTAATTTCAACACATTGGTGGACTATAAAGTCAGATAAAATAATAAAGGCTAAACCGTGCACACATTCCAAGCCAAGGGATTTAGGCTATAACGGTGTAGACAAAAATGACAAGACTGTGCTTTTGTACATAACAGCATTATGTAATTTCACAGTACTTTTTAAATTCATTGAGTATGATTTGGAGCTCAGATAAATGAAAAATAAATCAGATTATATATTATATTTCTATGCAGAAAAGGAAAACTATTATTTAGCCTACATGTCTACTTCACAAAAACCTATTACAATAAACAGAATGAATAGGCTAACCTACACCAGGGTTAGCATATTTTATTTACCAAAACCCAGGACACTCAGTCTGGGAATGGTTCAGGTTCGGTTAGAGTTCAGATTCTCCTCAGGTGACGTTAGCTTGGAGCTGTCATGAACATAAAGGCTACATTTTAACCTCCGTCAAGGACATTATGTTTTTGCTGGTGTTCATCTGTTTGTGTTCAAAATAACTTGAAAAGTTCTGAACGGATTTGGACGAAATTTTCAGGAATAGTTAGAAATGGGACAAGGAACAAGTGATTAAATTTTGGTGGTGATCCATCTGGATCCAGGAATTTTTTAAAGGTTCCTTCATCATTGGGAGATAGGGCATGACAGCACTGAACTGCATGAGGTCATTCAGCGCCATCTAGTGGAGGAAAGTACAAACACTACCTTGGCAGAGCTCTGAGTGCTTTTCTAGTTACAATTGCGTACTAGCCATTTATTCTTGGCCTAAAACGACACTGTTTTAGACAAAGACAAAAATGTTGTTGAAACCTACAGTATTTTGGCAGACTGTCAGATTAGGACACACCCACTCAACTGCAGCTGATTGGACTTGATCTTGACCTCAAATGACCAACTCTATTTGTAAAGTGTCATGAGATAACTAACTTTGTTATGATTTGGCGCTATATAAATAAATTTTGATTTGATTTGAAATGATGAAGGTTTCCACAGCTCCACATTGACATTTGGGTCTGTATCTGTACATGTTCACAAGTAGACCAAGATATTTTAAAAATCATGGAAAGGCATGCTTCTAGGACCAAGAAAACGTTTGAGGTGCTCTTTGGGAAAAAAAGAATTCCTAAAGTAGATGACGAACAGAAAACAGGACCAGACTGCCTTGGCAACAATTCCAGAAGTTATATACCCCCGACAACAGCTCCGAGGATCATTTGGACATTCGACCTCCTCCACAACATTTGAGTAGAGCCACTGTTCTTCCACACAGTTGAGGTGGTTCATGTAATCAGGATGCCTCCTGAACATCTCCCTGTTGAGGTGATCCAACAAGCAGAAGACCCCAGGGTCAGACCAGGACAGAATGGAGGGATTATATCTCTGAAGGAACCTGGGAACAAGTCCACCTCAACCCAGAGAAAAAAGATGGATGGATGGATTTGAAAGAAGGGGGGAAAAACACACACACACACACACACACAAACACACACACACACACACACACACAAAGGTGGAATCCATAGTATTGAAGCAAGTGTTCGTCTTAAATGTGTCTTGAAGCGATTCTGGTTTTCTTGCTGTAAATGTCAAAAACATGACAGAAGACACAGGAGGAGGAGAACTAGGCTGTATGTAAATTAATCATGATAAAAAATCTGGTTCAAAACACCTGATGTTGACAAGGTATCTAGAAATAATGAATTTTCTAAATAACATTTTAAAAAAAAAAAACGTCACACTATCAGGCCGTTCTACTGTGGTGTGGAACCAATGTGGAACTTCAACATAAGGCTCCAAAAATCAAACTCAAACACATACTGGGCATTTTGTAACGTCTATACAAGTGCATGACAACATTTCAGTCACATTTACATCCAAGTGTCATCATTGTACGAAACCTCCATTAACTTTTCCACCGTTTAAACCAGAAAGAAAGACACTTCAGACCCACCTCGTTCTGTATAATAGTTTAATCTGCATCACTTTGACCAACAAAGTCCTTGTAAACATTACAAAATCAGCACCTGTGTCGTCGGAGGAAAAAGAAGTGGTCCTGGTTTACGAAAGAGGAGGGAAGAACGATGGAGAACCTGCAGGTCAGGTGTTAGGACAACGCAGCAACAAGACATGTATTCTTACAAATGTTTACTCATCACGACCTGGTTGGAGTTTTTTCCCCCCCACGTTTTCAGAGGTCGGCTCTTACTGACACGTTACCGAGTCACAGAGTTAAACAGTTTGCTGGTTTTATTATCGTCATGAAGCCATGAACAACTGCTTCAAGATGGAGGCAGTTCAAGCCAGACCCACAGCTTCATATTTGAAGGGTTCATCTGGTTCATTTCCAGTGTGGTTGTATTTATAGTCAGTGTTTTACCAACAGCGGACCATCAGCAGGAGCAGCAGCCAAATAAGGACTAGTCTGAAACCTCACGTATCATTTTTGAGTTCATGACGTTTTATCATGTCTCATTCAAGTCATTATGTGAAGGGATTGAGTCTTCTTTTACAGAAAACACGCCGTCACGTTTGTTCAAAACTAACGCCAGTGGATTTAACAGAATATCATCATTAAGTGTTTGGTTGCATTTCCAGCTCACCAAACCTTTCATTGTTTTGCCATTTTAGTACAGCACATTATATTCTTGAACACGTTTTGAAGGTTCCACCTCCACGTTCTGAAGCGTTCCATTAGTTTAACCCCCAAATAACCACCTTAGGAACAGGAATTGGCATTTAAAATTGGAAAAAAGTAATGAGTTAACAATTGTCACGTTTACATGGACACAAATAATCGGAATAAAAGACCAATCAGATTGAAAATGCTTCATGTAAACATGTCAATTGGAAGATTCTGATCCGATCGAGTATGTTCGGAAAGAAAAATCATTCCGAAAGAGAGGGGTGGTTTATGCCGATCATTATTCCGATCGGCGTCCATGTACACACCACACGTGTACTATGTCTGTATGACACGTTTCAGCCTTTGCAAAACAAACGATGCATGTCCATAATTAAAAATTTGAAATCAAATCAACATGCGCCAGAAGGTAGGAAAATACAATGGGAAGGATGCAAAAAATTAAAGCTCTCGCATCGCACAGACAGAGCGTTTGTTTACATCGGAGCTGGAAATACGGCTTCTTCTACTATTTCCGGAAAATTGGACCAATCGGCGCACGCCCAAACTTTTTTTTCCCCGATTAAACGCTGTGTGCATGTATACGCACGACATGATCGGATCGTGTTATTTAGTGTCCATGTAAACAGTTGATTAAGATATTCCAATCATCCAAGAAAAAAAGAAACAGACCAAAAATTGCCTTTTTAACAGTATCATGATATATCGTATCGTGATCCTAGTATTGTGATTTGTACCGTTTTGCCAGATTCTTCTTCAATACACAGCCCTGTTGGTCGATGACTTGACCAGCTTTGAAGATAGTGATACCGTGGCTTTGGCTCCTCAATGGAAAAACTCGTCTAACGGCAAATGAACACAGACCAAATCCTCCGTTGGTGCTCCTGTCTGCTTGTACAATACAACCACCCTGAAACAGAATCAGAACCAACCCTCCAACTCAAAGTTAGACATCTGAATCTGTGAGTAAACAAAGAAAAATCAACCTTCTCGTTTCTAAAAATCTATGAACAAACCACAAACTATAGGACATGTTTACGTACTTTTTCAATCTGATTTCATCTAGAGCTAAACTCAAACGGCTTAGAAGCACTATAAACCAGGGGTTAAATCCAGCTCTTGCTCATCACTTAAAGCAGCTTTTTGAGGTGTTCAGGGGTGAAATTCAGCGGTGGACATTAGAGCTGCAACAACCAGTCAGTTCATACAATTTAAAGACCATTTATCAGGTCTCAAGTTTGGAAATTTGATGCTGTCTTTGGTTTACTGGAGTACAAAGAACTTATTTTAGATTCTTCATTCAATTAAAGAACCATAACAGACTATTTACTTTTTTCATTTTACACAGGAGAAACAACCCATTAATCTTTGAAAGAGTCGATCAGTTGCAGCCCTAGTGCACACATAACAGCCTACGGTTGGCTGATGCACACAACAGTACATGGGTCATTCTGTACAAACTAATCCATCCCAACCAAAACACTTATTTAAATGGCATTTTACCCATTAAGGCCCCGTCCCCACTGATACGATGCAGCGTTTTTTTTTAAACCGTCTCAAAAAGATGTTACATAAAAATTGAAACGTTTCAGTAACGATCTGCGTCAGCATGGAGACGAATCGCTTGCTGAACACGATGCAATTCACATGTCACACCCCTATGCGCGCTCTAAGCCAGTCCCACAGGATGCAACACAACAATAGAAGAAGTAGTGCGCATGCGCCCAT
>JAQQZY010000015.1:9632611-9643117 GCA_030068375.1 Ostorhinchus rueppellii
TGTTCATACAGAACATTGTGTTTTGTGATGAAGTCATCTAGCCTTGCATAGAATAGTTTTTCCAGAATTTTGGAAAATTGTGGAAGTAGAGAAACAGGTCTATAGTTAGATAGTATGTGTCTATTTCCAGATTTGAATATGGGTATAACCTGAGCAATTTTCATTTTCTGGGTGAAAACCCTGATTTAAATGATAAATGACAAATATATGTAAGAGGTTCCACCACACACTCAGTAATATTTTTCACCAAAGACATATCAAAATCCAGAGGTGGCAAAAGTACTCATATACTTAAATAGAAGTACAGTTACTTTGGTGAAAAAATACTCTCATAAAAGTAGAAGTACTGATTCAACTCCGTTACTTAAGCAAAAGTAAAAAAGTACAACTTCTCAATTGTAATAAAAGTAAAAAGTAAAACTGCATTTGTTTTTTGTCATGAATGATACAATATTAATTGAACCAAAATCATACAGAGAATCATATAATCATATGAGAATGTTCATGGGTACGGACACAGGTAAATTCAACAAAATACAGGTGGGTAGTGGACAAGGAAGTGGAAAAATAAAAGATTCATGGATGAAAATAGTTTTCAGGACATTTAATGAGGATGATCATCTAATTTCACCTATATTGTTTTATTTTGAAGTGAATTTCAGCTCTGTTTATAAATGGTTAAAGACGTCACTGAGCAGCACATGTGACAGATTTACTGATGGCGTGTGTTTAAGCCAAAAATAAAGCCTTTAAAAGTGCGTTAGTGAGTAGATAATGGGTTTAATCAGGGGTTCTCCGCTTTGCAGGTATGTTCACAGCCTGGACTCCTGCTCTCCTCCGCACTGATTCCATCTGAAGTGAAGTATTTTATGTACTGTCACATGCTTTTACTTTGAAAAAGTAATGAACCTATTCTGGGAATGTAACTAGAATAAAGTACAGATATTTATGCAAAAATGTAGGGAGTAAAAGTAAAAAGTTACCAAAAAAATTTATACTCAAGTAAAGTACAGATACCTAAAAAATCTACTTAAGTACAGTAACGAAGTACTTCTACTTAGTTACTTCCCACCTCTGTCAAAATCATTGCAGTCGGTTGATTTCTTACTTTTGAGCTTATTAACAATATCAATCATTTCTTTTGCATTCGTTCCCTTCAGGAACATAGATTCACTCACACTCAAAGCTTTACTTCCTACTTGTTCCATTTTGCCAGTGTTTGCAATCTGTCCAGCCAGACCAGGACCGACACCAACGAAGAAATCATTCAACTCATTGACAATTTCAGTGAAGTCATTACGATCTATGTTATTTTTGGTTGTAAAATAATCAGGGTATCCCTCTTAGCTTTTTTTTTTTTATTTTTGATCATGTCATTCAACACCTTCCATGTAGTTCTTATGTGGTTTTTATTATCCTCTAATAAATTGCTGTAGTATTGCTTTTTGCTGTTTCTTATGATTTTTGTTAACTTATTTTTATATATCTTACATTTTGTTTCTGCTTCTTTTGTTCTTTCCTTCAGAAAAACTTTATAAAGTAAATTCTTATGGCATATATTTAATATACCTTTAGATAACCGTGGCTTTTTTGCATATTTATACCTCACTAATGTCTTTACTAGGGGACAGTGTTTTTCATAAAGAGCAGTTATTTGTGATATGAATGTGTCATCGGCTTCATCTATGTTGTCAACATAGACTTTATTCCAGTCTTGTTTCATCAGATCGTATCTGAAAGAGTTAATGGTCTCTTCAGTTTTTTGTCTCACTGTCTTGTATTTTACATGTTTTTTGTTTGTTTCTCTAGATCTCTGTCGAATATTGCAAACCCTGGCAAATGATCACTCGTGTCGTCAATTATTATACCACTAGTTATTTTCTCGGCGATTGCATTAGTGAAAATATGATGTATTAGTGTCGCACGGTGGGTGGTTATCCTGGTTGGACGTGTTATTACTGGATAGAGGCTCATGCTGTACATTGAGTTCATGAATTCTGTAGTGTTCTTTCTATCCTGTGGGTTTAGCAAGTCGATATTGAAATCCCCGCATGCAAAAAACAATTTGTTTTCCTTCAGTCTCTCGTATATGCACGATACCCTCTCTTGAAATGTTTCCACACAAGATCCCGGTGCTCTGTATGTACAGTTTATCAGCATATTTTTTTATTTTTCTATTTCAACAGTGATACATTCCATTATGTTGCTTACTGCTTTTGACATGTCTTTAATTCTTGTACTTCTATAAGTATTTTTAATGTATATCGCAACTCCTCCGCCCTTTTTGTGTTTTCTATTCATATAATGCAGCTCGTACCCTTCAAGGCTGTTTGATCTACGCTTAACCAAGTTTCAGATAGTGCTATTACTGTAAATTCCTTCTTTAACTGTTTTAGACATTGTTTGATTTTAGGAAAGTTTGAGTTTAAACTTCTACTGTTAAAATGTATGATTGAGATTTCTCCATCCTTTTTAAACCTACTGTTAAACTGTTCATCGGTGTAATGTGCAAATAGGTTTTGTGTGTTTATAAATAAGTGTTTGGTGTCTTTGTAGATCTGATCCATAATGAACATGTAGAAATAAGTTGAGGTATAATATTGTTGAAATTGCACTTATTTTTCTTAACAAATTTCTTTTTTTTTTTCAGGTTATTCACATCTTTTTTGTTTGGATAGTTTATAAAAGTAAGTATTTTCATAATTTAATGGGATTTTTTGCACTAAAATAAAGACAAAACTTTAGAGTTGTCATTATTTACAGGTTATTATACTATTATTTTGCTGGTCCGACCCATTTGAGATCAAATGGGGCTGAATGTGGCCCCTGAAAGAAAATGAGTTTGAGACCACTGGCTTAGTCCATAATTCTGTGTTTTCCCAGCAGCCCCAGTATTAGTCCTGGAGCTGCTTTTACTGGGCCTCTGATTGGCGGAGGTAAATACAGGAAGTGATTTATTCCTGATTAGAACAAATGGAAAGTATCCTACTAAGAGTATGTACATGTTCACTTTGATAAATCTGTGGGAAATGCACAGACATGTCAGATGAAAAAGAGGTTTCATGATAAAAATAACAACAACAAAAAAAAACCCCAAACATGTAGCAAGATTAAAACATGCTGTAAATGAAGACGTGGCGAGACAAACCAACGTAAAAGAGGTGAAAAAATGACAATAAAGTGAAAGATGCATCAAGACAAACGTGATGTAACACAACAACAAATACAAAACATTGTATTTTAAAGTGGAAGAGTCAGTGTTAATATAGATCTGTAACAATTTAAGATGCACTTTTATAAATTTAGTCTTGTTGAGGTCTTTAACTACTGCCATAATCCACCAAATCTGCAGGATTATGGGCTACATGGCAACTGGGATGCACTTTGCTGCAACAAGTGTCAACAACGTGTGCAGTGAGTCGAAGTGGAGTGATTAAAAAAAAATGATAAAATATGACATGTGACAATGCTTCACACACTTTCAGCCTCTTTTTTAATTGTTATGACAGTTACATGAAATGTGTAAGTAGGTATCCACTTCAACACTGCAAATGTGACTGTTGGGACTTTCATGTGTGTGTGTGTGTGTGTGTGTGGGAGTGGGAGTGGGCGGAGAGACATCACTCATCATCTGATACCTTCAAGCTCCCTTGGTAAACTCTGACCTCCCACTGCAGGACGTCAGAAATAAACAGCCTGCAACTCGCTGCGTTCAAGTGCAGGCATGGATAGGCAGGTGTTTTGTTTTGTTTTGTTTGTTTTGTTTTGTTTTGTTTTGTTTTGGGGTTTTTTTTTTCGTAAAGGTCTCAGTAAACTGCTATTCAGAACAAAAGCGAATGAAAAGACATTGTTTTATTAGAGCTAAATTGAATCAAAACTAATATGGAATCAATTGGGTGATGCATTATGTTACATTTTACAGAAATATGATTTAAACGCAAGTCATATACAAAAATAGTCTAACTCTCAACTTATATATAAAACAATAAACAAAAAAGATGTGCTGAAAAAGGCTTGATGTAAAACTTTTAATAATTCGGTGTGTAATGTGGTGTATTCAGGGCCAGTGTTTTGCTCTGAAACTGTAATTATTCCAATGTCTGACGTGCTTAATATGTAATTACTCTCTAAAATAATTTCTTCTCAACTCTATCATTTAATAACATTAGATTTACGTTTTGTTTAACATCTTGGTTTCTTCTCTTTTTCGCGACCTTTCCCTTCTGGTTGTGACGTCTCCAACGGTCCGTGAACGCCTCAGCGTCTCCGCTCGATGAGGAGGTGCTGTCGCCTCAGTCGGACTTTATTCCGTCCTGGACTGTCGGTGAGGGCTGAAGCCTCACGCACACGCACCTGGACACGCGGGACGAGCTTCCACTCACTGTCCTCGCCGTGGATTAGAGCTCGTGCTGTGTTTCACTCTGTTTCCACGCGGAGGTAGAAGAAGGGACACCTGTGCAACTTTGTGGACAAATAAGTGAAACTGGAGGAGGACTAAAGCGACCTGTGAGGAGACGTCAAGTGGATTTTACGGCTCGGGTTCCACGGGAGAGACTTTGTAATATTTTTTTATTGCATAGAACCTCCGTGGACAGGTTTTACTCTGTTTTTTTCTTCGGTTTCGAGCCTCATGATGCCAGTTTCTGTGGCGTTTTCGGACCGTCGGACAAAAACGGGGCTTTTCAAATTGTTACAGAGTCGTTAAATTTATTGGAACGTGACCACCGGAGATGAGCTTTCTCCAAGCTGTTGTGAATGATTGACAGCAAAGTTTCACCTTTGTGGATTTACCAGTCAAACTTTTCTTCCAATGTCAACAGGTTCTAGTTCAGTTTTTTTTTTTTTTTTTTTTTTAATTGTAATTACATTTTAAAGGGGAGATCATGTTATTTTCCACGTTTTTGAGATGAACTTGAACCTGCATTAGAACAAACTCATATGTATGGTTAATTTCACCTGTTAGTCTGAAACAGTTTTAAGATCCATGGCGTCCACCATGAGGCTGGTGGTCCTGCGACCCCTCATGCTGCTGCTGGTCTGGGGTCCAGGTCTCTCACTTGGAGCGTCCAAGGATCTGGTCTGTGAACCCATCACCGTACCAATGTGCAGGAGCATCGGCTATAACCTGACATACATGCCCAACCAGTTTAATCATGACACCCAGGAGGAGGTGGGACTGGAGGTGCACCAGTTTTGGCCTCTGGTCCGGATCCGCTGCTCTCCGGACCTGCTGTTCTTCCTGTGCAGCATGTACACCCCCATCTGTCTCCCCGACTACAAGAAGCCCCTGCCGCCCTGTCGCTCGGTTTGTGAACGCGCCAAACGGGGCTGCTCGCCTCTCATGAGCCAGTACGGCTTCGAGTGGCCTGAGAGGATGAGCTGTGAGCAGCTGCCCGAGCTCGGGGATGAGACCCTGTGCATGGACCAGAACAGCAGCGAGACCACCACTCTGGCCCCCTCTTTCCCCAAGCCCACCCCCAAAGGACGTACCAGACCCCCCAGCTCCCCTCAGTGCGACAGGGAGTGTCGATGTCGAGATCCTTTGGTTGCAATCAAAAGGGACTCCTACACCCTGTATGGTCGGGTCCAGACCGGACCCCTCCCCAACTGTGCCCAGCCCTGTCACCAACCCTACTTCTCGGCTGACGAACGCGCCTTCACCAGCTTCTGGATTGGACTTTGGTCTGTGCTTTGTTTCATCTCCACGTTGATGACGGTTGCAACTTTTCTCATCGATATGGAGCGCTTCAAGTACCCAGAGCGCCCCATCATCTTCCTGGCCACCTGCTACCTCTTCGTCTCCTTGGGGTACATCATCCGGTTGGTGGCGGGTCATGAACGAGTGGCGTGCGGCAGCAGCAGTAGCATCGGCGGCGACCAGCTCCACATCCTGTACGACACCACCGGTCCCGCCCTCTGCACCCTGGTCTTCTTGCTGGTGTACTTCTTTGGAATGGCCAGCTCCATCTGGTGGGTGGTGCTGTCCTTTACCTGGTTTCTGGCGGCGGGGATGAAGTGGGGCAGCGAAGCCATCGCCGGGTACTCCCAGTACTTCCACCTAGCCGCGTGGCTCATCCCAAGCGTCAAGTCCATCGTCGTCCTGGCTCTCAGCTCCGTCGACGGTGACCCTGTTGCAGGAATTTGCTACGTGGGGAACCAGAACCTAGAGAACCTGAGAGGATTCGTACTCGCGCCTCTTGTTGTTTACCTTTTCACCGGCTCCCTTTTCCTGCTTGCTGGCTTCATTTCCCTTTTCCGCATCAGGAGCATCATAAAACAAGGCGGCACCAAGACGGACAAACTGGAGCGGCTCATGATCCGGATTGGCCTCTTCACGGTGCTGTACACGGTCCCCGCTACCATCGTGGTGGCCTGCCTGGTCTACGAGCAGCACTACCGGCCCGGCTGGGAGAGAGCGCTGGCCTGCTCCTGCCTGTCCGAGCGCCAGCGTCTGGGTCTGGGGCCGGACTACGCCGTCTTCATGCTCAAGTACTTCATGTGTTTGGTGGTGGGTATCACCTCAGGGGTCTGGATCTGGTCGGGTAAAACTCTGGATTCCTGGAGGAGGTTCGTGGCTCGCTGCTGCCCCTGCTGGCCACAGAAGACCACCGCTCCACCTTCCATGTACAGCGAGGCCAGTACTGCTTTAACCGGACATACGGGGACTGGTCTGGCACCAGGGATCTACCATAAAGCCGCTCCGTCTCATATATGAACACAGCGGACGCTTGAGTGTGTGACGACTGCGCAGGACTTGGAACTATCGTATCCAAACATCCAGAATGTGAGAACCAGCTCCGACACAAACCTGATGAGGGTGAACACTCAAACATGCGTGTCCACTTCAGATCCAGAGTATAAAAAAAGGGAAAAACGAGTGAAAAACTGGACAAAATGAGAGGTGGTTTCACCTTTGTAGCAAATGAACCTGCCTCTGCTTTTGGTTTTTACACAGAAGGTTTTTAAGAAGTAGAGCTAAAGTCGACTTGTACTTCTTCCTATCTGATACTCCTGAGTACCGACAGAGAAAAACATCTATTTATTTATGTATATACTGTGTACATTTACTGTAAAAATGAAATAAATGTAGATGTATAGTGCGATGTATTAGTTTGTCACTGTTTAAAAGATACGTGAGAAGAGCAGAGAGGTGTAAAAAAACAAAGAACAAACAAAAAAAGCGACGTAAATGTGTTATTATTGTGTGTTCAGTTCAGTGTTGGAGTGTGGATTAAGATGGAACTGCCCTTGACCTTTACCCCCACCTACTGGTTCACAGTGGAGCTGCTCAGACAGATCAACATAAGACCACAGACCCTGAGCTGGATCTGGACTTGAAGATCTGACCAATCAAATGTCAGCATGTCCATCACGGTCACAGTGAAGTTCTCAGACATTATGGGATTTGTTTTGCGTATCCTTCTGTGTCTTTACTTTGAAAACCACTGAAGTTTTTTTTATTTTTTTCCAACATGTTTTAAAGGATCTGATAGTTTTGCTTTTTAAAGGAACATTCGGAGTTTATTTTCAGCTCCTCCAGTATCAAACATGGCTTCATTTTCTATGATTATTTAGGGAAATTAATCATTTTTGGTAAATTTCTGGGGTAATATTTGACTATTTTCTGTCAAATAATCAACTGATAGACTAATTTAACCTGCAATCATTTTAATCACTGATTTAAATTTCTTTTTTTCCCCAAAAAAGCTGCAAAATACACTTGTTCTCGCTCCTCAAATGTCATTTTCATTTTCTTTCTACTGCTTTTATGATGTAATTTTTAAATTTTGTCGAAACAATCGGATCAAATACACTGTTATTAACCTTTACTCACAGATGTTCTTAAACTGTTTCACAATAAGAGTATTTGGTCTAAAAATCATTTCAAAGTGAACTCAAAATAATAAATGATACAGAAATATTACATTTATTAAAGACGTAGGAAAAATGAAAGAATTTTATCGACTCACACACAAAGATTTGATGCATTTCTTTCTTAACCCTTAAAGACCCAAACATTATTCTTCCTTTCTCGGAGCTTTTATGAATATTTACAGGATTAGCAAATTAAAGGTTGAAAAATACCTGATTTTTACTGAAAGAAAAACCCAATATACAGAAGACAACATGAGAATAAATGATGATAAAGCACTTAAATATAGAGAAACATTCATTCTGGAAGTGACACATATGCCCCAATGGGTCCTTATGGGTTAAATACACGTTTTTTTTCTGGTAAAAATTAGCACTTTTAAACCAATTTCTGCGTTTTACTCCTAATCCACTGTGTTTGGTTTGAATCTGTGGTCTGGTGTTGAACTGGATTTGGTGGCAGAGCGTGCATGTTGTCTCAGTCATGACTTTAAAGCGTACAAAGACCTTTAAAGACGCATGCGGCGAGTGCATCTTTAGCTTTTGTTGTGTCCGTTGGCCTTTGCTGTGACGTGCGTCTGCGTTGTTTCGACCCGTGTGTCCATTTTAGACGCCACCACTTAATTTATTAGCCTGATGTGAGTGAGTGAATGTGCTCATGTGTGAGGTGACGGACATGAACGCATCCATCCGACTCCGGTGGATGGGTTCAAGTGGAAACCTGAGTCTGACCTGGAGGTTTTGTCACGCTTCTGTAAATCAAATGAGTTTTCCTCGACTTTTATGAGCTCTGTTGTTTTAGCTGCTGAGGTTCAAATGTGAGAATAAAGTTGTGTTGAACTGTTCTGTAAATACCCGAATCGTGTTTTCGTGAGTGTTTCTTCTCCTGTGGCATTGCTCACTGAGCTAATCTACAGTTAAGCTTTTATAGTTCACTCATAGAAATACAAATATAATTAAATACAAGTATAATTCATTTTCCTATGGGGCCACATGAGAAACTTTGACAGTTGTTGATGGAATAAAACACCAAAACATGAAATTAAGTCAGTCTCAGTCACCCCCAGAGTTAGAATAGTGGAGAAAAAAAACGGTTAAAATCTGTCCAGGCATTGTCCTGCTTTGCCAGCAGCGCTTTTAGCTTTAGAATCAGAATCCGAATCAGAATAGCCTTTATTTGCCAAGTATCTTTAGTAGAATACAAGGAATTTGACTTCGGTTAAACCTGAGCTCTCACTATACAACATATATGACTAAACACTAAATATCGAAAAAAAAAAAAAAAAAAAAGATTAAAGTAAAGAGAGTAGAGTAGAGGAATATGCAGTATTTACAAATAATAGTAACACAATAGGGAATAACACATAACCAGTAAGGTAGTGCAATGTATAAGTAAAGGAAAAAAAAAAGTGCAATTTTCAAATGAAGAATGTGCAAGGAGGGAACAGGCACACGTAAGAGTGTATATGGGTTATAGTTTATGGCGGGTTAAGTGTTCAACAGAGTGATGGCCTGTGGAAAGAAGCTGCTCCTGTGCCTGGATGTTCTGACACACAGGGCTCTGTAACGTCGTCCAGAGGGAAGGAGATTAAACCGTTTGTGTCCAGAGTGTGTGGGGTCTGCAGAGATGTTGCCAGCTCGCTGCCTGGTCCTGGACCGGTATAAGTCCTGGATGGAGGGCAGACTGGCTCCGATGTTTTTTTCTGCAGACCTGACAGTTCGTTGCAGTAGCTTAGCACAGTTGCTGTAAACCGATGGTGTCAGTTAGCAAGTCCTCCAAAAAAAGTGACAAAGACATCTGCATTTTTTTTCTAAATATATCTTAGGAGTCATGTGTTCAGAGCGAGTGCAAACCATAATGCAAAAATCGAACCAGGCTATTACCTGGGCAGATATTTACTGGGAACTATATTAGCAGTTGTAGCACTTGAAACCCCACACTTCTGTATATACACTGGTGTGGATGCTGCGTGAGAACTTTGTGCCTATGTAGTGGTGCTTTGCCTGTGATGAGGCCGAATATAGTTCAGAATAAATATTATTAAATAAATATTATTGTGCATTATCCAATACTTATTCAATAATATTTATTCTATTTCTAATAATAAATAAATAAATAAATAAATAAATAAAATTCTAATAAATATTAAACAAGTATTGCACAATGCACAATAATATTCATTTAATGATATTTATTCTATTTCTAATAATAAATAAAAAAATAAACAAAATGCTAATAATAAATATTATTAAACAAGTATTGCACGATGCACAATAATATGTATTTAATCATATTTATTCTATTTCTAATAATAAATAAATAAAATAATAATAATAAATACTAAATAACTATTGCACAATGCACAATGTGTTGTTTTTGTGTTACCTTTTATCACTTGTGTTTATATTTTTTTATGTCTGCACTGAAGTGAGTTGCTTTCAATCTCCTTGTGCATATGTATGGTACAAATGTGAATAGTGACGATAAAAAGGCATTCCATTCCATGTAAGATGAAAGGAACATGTATTTTAGAACATTAGAACATGACTTTTAGATCATCAGACCCACATCAGTGCTGCTCCAGACCCCTGTCCACATCCACATCCACCCTTTGAACATCATTCCTTACATTA
>JAQQZY010000015.1:9669813-9684727 GCA_030068375.1 Ostorhinchus rueppellii
TAGCTTGAATGGTTCGCTAGTCGTACAGCAGCACAGAGTTACGTGATGTGAGTACAGCACAGTAGGAGAAAAAAAACGAATCTGAGAACGGAAATCAAAGAATCGTTTTTCCTTGATTATATGAATTTTGAGATCGTCTGGAGCCAAAATCGTAATCACGATTAAAATTCGATTCATTGAGCAGCCCTACTATGGTATTGTACTGACAAAAACAGTGCTTTTAGATATTCCACGTTTTCTTTTCTTTCTGTTTTAGTCACATGATACACACAGGAGTGAGTACTGGATTGCATAACCATTGTTTTTGATGACTTTTGATGGTCTAATATTTTTTTCCCCACTGTATATACACATATGTATAGTACCTTATAGTATTAGGTTATGTGCAGCTAAAATTCTTGACCATGTAGTATTTTTTCTGACACTATCATCTTTAAGTTCTCTACAAACTATCCACCAATCTCATGACACAGGAAAGGGAGATGGTCGAGCACTAGTAGAAACTGTTTTTCACTACTGTCAACACATGTCCAGTCTATTATAAATAACAATTAAATAATTGCTTCATAACACTGTAAGAATAATGTAAAAAGTCATCAGGGAAATCATTCATTTTCCATAATCTAATGCCTTCCAAAATGTTCACACAACACTCACTTTTAGATGAGAAAAAGCCTTGCAACTCTCATCTATTCAATGTTCACATGCCATACATTTTCATGCTGACACTTACATGACTGATATGGTTTATATGGTTGCTTTTCCTCTTGTCTCGTACTGAAAAAGAAGAGACGCATATTACACGTACAAAAAAACACATTGTCCTCAGACAGTGCAGTCCATAAAAACACATAGCTGTTCATTTGAAAAGGGCGTACAGCTGATGTGTTTTCGTGGGAGACTTTTCTAGGAGTCTGAGAATAGAATAGACGTGTTGTAATCACTTTATGCCTGTAAAGCCTGCAGCATGTGATGCACTTCCTGCAAACTGAGACCAGCGGCAACATAAGTGTGAATGCAAGCAACTACACCACACCAGTTAAATGAAAATTACACACCACCCATTTCTCATCATATTCAACACTTGACCCTGAAGAATAAACCATGACCGATGTGTTTTTGTTTGCAGGATTTTGACAATAACTGTGCTTTACAGAAGTCGAGTACAGAACATGACAAGGCTTTGAACAGGAGTGTAAGTCTGATCAGGTGTACATTATGTATTTTTAGCACAAAAAAAAAACAAAAAAAAAAAACCAAGAGTGGCATACTATAATCAATCAAGCAATCAATCTTTACTTATATAGTACTTTTCATTCATGTTACATGTAGCAAATGCTTCACACCAACACCCCCACTGTCCTACAGTTGTAAATAGAAATAAAAATAAAAGCTACAGATTAAAGTTATGATAAAAAGTAAGAAGTTAACTAAACGCTAAACTAAAAAGATAGGTTTTAAGTTTATTTTTAAAAAATATGAGCACTCGCAGTGGACCTCAGGTTCTCGGGTCGGCTGTTCCATAACTCAGGGCCATAAAAGTTGAATGAGGCCTCACCATGAGTTTTAGTGTGGACTCTAGGACCAGTTAAAAGATTACTACCCGAGGGTCCGAGAGGGCTTGTATGTTAAAAGCAAATCAGATAAATAAATAGGGCCACGACCATTAAGAGTTTTATAAACCAATAAAAGCACTTTAAAATCGATCCTGCAGCTCACAGGAAGCCAGTGTAGAGACCCGTCTAATGTCTAATGTTCATTGATTAATAAGAACATAATTTCCATGTTACTGTCAGTCACAACTTCTGACAAAGTGAAAATGTTCATGGGTTTGAAGAGGTTTTGAAGTTTAGGGCTTAATACGGTTTCAGCCAAGTCCAAGTAGTGCATCTGTGTGTAGCTAGCTAAAGTTCACCTGCACCAACATTAGCGGTTAGAAGTCAGTATTAGCCCAGCACTATCTTCACGTGCTAAGTGGCTGCTGTTCACCAGTTGTTAGAAGTGCATTCCTGTCCATTTGTTTGTCCAACGTTACAGTCAATGATGGGTCAACACGATGAGCACATGCTGTTTTAATTTTCTGTAAAGATTTTGTGCTGTTAACTAATTAGAATTTTTACCGTGGCAGCTAATTAGTTATCTGGTCTCAAAACTTATTTCTACTCCACATTAGATTTTTGTTGTCCTGTAAACACAGCCAATGCCATGTACCACATGTGTGAACATTTCCACTTGAATAAAGTGAGAATTTACAGGGATTTGAAGAGGCATTTGTCTGGATTTTTTTTTTTTTTAAAAACCCACTGATCTACGCTTAATTTATTTTCCACATCTGGATTCTCTACACCAGAGGTGTCAAACATGCGGCCCAGGGGCCAAATCCGGCGCGCCAAAGGGTGGGCCTTGTGATGACTGTGAAATACTAAAATTAAACTAAGACATTAACAATCATTTTAGTTCAGGGGCCACATACAGACCAATTCAATTTCAAGCAGGTCAAATTGATAAAATACTGTCATAATATCCAATAAAGACTCACAGCTCTGTAGACATTTTCATGTATTTACACCAAAACAAAGTATAGTTTTGCAAAACGTGAATAATCTGAGGAAATATAAACAACCTGAAATGTCTGAAGAGAAGTGCAATTTTAACAATATTCTTCCTGTTATTAAATGTTTTGTGTATTTGTAGATCCACTGTGTCTGTAAGTTATAATGTACATGTGTAAATGATAAACTGAAGCAGAATATTGTTAAAATTACAATGATTTTTTCCAGTTTGTCCATATTATTCACATTGTTTTAAAGCATAGTTTGTAGATGTAAACATTTTCATAACATAATTTTACTTTTTTCCACTAAAACATAGAGAAAGTTTTAGAGTTGACATTAGTTATATATTACTATATTATTATTTTACTAGTCTGGCCCACTTCAGATCAAATTTGGGTGAATGTGGCCCCTGAACTAAAATGAGTTTGACACCCTTGCTCTACACTGTGTGCATCCACCACCTCCTCAAAAGACCCTGGAATCTAATTTCTCCTCCACGTATCTTTTCCTTGCATCTCTTTCACATGCTTTTGGGGTGGTAGTGTCAGGAAAAACAAGACGTCACTTGAGGCGAATGGAAAGCACCCAAAATAATGGCGGTGAATCCCAGCTGAATGCGTGTCACATCAGGATTGCTCACCGTCTGTCTGGGACTTGCTGAGGAAGATGGTGCTCGCTCTAGCATGGTCTGACGGGTTTGACTCCAGGGCCAGTTCTGTGAAAACAAAACGTATAAAGTGTTTGACAGGGACAGTTACACAGCAAAAACACCGTGGTTTCACTGCTGGATAATGATGAAGACAACTGGGGGAGGGAACACTGTGAAAATCAGCAACACACTTAATAAAAACCTACAGCCAAGAGGAACCTAAACTTATCAGGGGTTTGTAAAACTGAGTTTAGTTTCAGTACAATCAAATATAAATGCACAATTAATAACACGGCTCACCAACAGGATCACTACGTCTAAAGCAACATTAGGCTGGTGCTGCTGCTTTCTTACTCTTTACAACCAAATGTGTTAAGCAAATACATATACATACATTTACTGATTTTTCTTTTTCCAAATTCATCAAGGAACAGCAACTTGGTACGAAATATTGTTGGTGTCATAAAAGTGAAATGCCTCCAAATTTCAGGCTTTTTGTTGTTGCTGTCAAAACATCTCAAGTCATTTAATGAGTTATACATTTGGAGTCTTGGTCATTTTAATTTGGATATTATTCTGATCTGCGAGCAGCTTGTTTGGTAATCGTTTAGACTGGCATAGGGATATCGTAGAAACAAACAGCAACATAGAATTGAACTAAATATATCAGTCTGTAAAGTCAAGTCATTCTCACAATATCTGATCCAACTGTTTGCGTCTCTACTGGGCTCATCAGGATCAGACTGGTGCGAAATACCCACAGAGTACAGCTCCTTTGCTGTTTGTTTAATGGCAGATTTAATTTTGCAGTGATTTATTCTGTAGAACTCAAGTAAGTAATGAGCAACAAATTCAATTATTGGATAGGATTAGATTTTATGACTGGAATATTATTGTGTGTAGATCGTTTAGGGATTATTTGGATTGACAGTTCAATAGGGCTGTTTTTTTTTTCTTTTTTTTTTTTTAAATCACAGTGCTCTGTTATTGGTTGCTATGGTGCTGACAGGATCTTGAAGAGGTGTAGAGACATTTATCAGTTCCTAAACCCATATTACACTAGCAACGAAAGTATCTGGGGACTGAATTAATGAGACGCCTCCGACTTCTTCTCTCCTCACTATATTTACTTCTTCTAAAGCTCACACTAAGCTAGTAGCATAATCAGTGTAATGGTGGATAAAAATAACACTATTTTTTAACCACAAGTTACCACATTGTCAATGAAACAACAGGAATATAGAAGGACATTTTCCAGCATGCACTGTGTCCTTTAAGCATTAGGTAGGATTCTACAGCACACAGTGGACATTTCATGTGTAACATGTACGTAGACGTAGACCGAATAACGGAAAAATGAAGTGAATAGAAGCCTTTTCCATTGAACACACAATCCAGCTATTTGCATCAGTTCTGGACCAATAACCTGATGTCATTATCAGATCAGAGTAGCTCGACAAGCCCATTCCAACATTAAGCTACACCTTTGTAACATGAAAGCTGAATATAACCAACCTTCATTTAAAGCTGAAAAACTTCACTTAAACTGTACATTCACCGTTTCATGTCAAATCCAACGTGGTCGCCAATATAATGAAATATGTATCATCATCATCCCTGTCCACTTTAAGATTATGGCACCCAGCACATACTTAGTATTCAGCATTAAACAGTAACAGCCAAGAGAGACATGTAGAAATTAAGACATCCTGTGGTCATAAGTGATGTTACAACTGCCCATTGTTTTTGTTATTATTTTAACTTACAAGGTGAAAACAGACATGAACTATTTAACCACTCTAACAGTTCATTTATTGCACTAAGGCATTTTACTGGAACAAAGAGCACAAATTTGGTATAAGCACTTCCAGATAAACTACACCTGATTAATGTTTCTGTTTAAAAGCCTTTGACAGGGCCATATTTTTAGACACTGTGCAGAAAGCAATGTGCAGTATGATTAGTGTGTGTTGTAGACATAATGGTATGAAGCTGGCAGACAACAAGGAGACATTAAGATCCTTATCCATAAAGCAACACAAAAATAAAGGCCTTGTTTTAAAATGAACATATTTGACACAATCAAATAAAGAGTAACCTTTAGTCAAATCCTTACAGACAGCACATTACATAAAGACAGAGGATTAGACTGTGGCAGCATGTATGAAGTGAGGACAGTAGGAGGAGGAATGCAGGCAGGGCTGTTGGATTCATTCTGACCCTCACCCTGCCAACAGCTGGTCTCATCATGCTGCACACACACTCACACAAACACACACTTCTGTCCAACACAACATGATTGGAATGAACACTGAGCATGTCTGGAGTTTGCATGCACACGGGTGGCATAATGGTTGACAGCAAATGCGTAGCCATTCAAACAATAGGTCCCTTTATCAAAAGTTTCACTGGCAACTCTGCTATTCAGTGATTAATCTTTTCAGTTATTTAACCAAAAGGTTTCTAGGGCCAGGTCCTCAAATGTGAGTACAATTAATGCTGGTTTCAGATGGAAACAAACAGCAGAAAGCAGAAAGAACTGACGTCTTTTTAATATACGTACAATTAAGGAAAAACTCATATGTAACAGATGACGATAAAAGAGGGACTGGTCAAAGCATGTTTTTGTGAATCATTTTAGAGTGGATAATGTGGTGCCAAGATGATGAGGGTTTGTTTTCATTGCTAATGTATGACTTGGTAATGTGATGCCAGTGTGATCAATATGATGCACTGCTGGGCTACTACTGAGTGCCAAGAATGTCCTCAAGTGCATTGATGATGTAAACACAACTGGCAGCTTCTCCTGCACACTGCAGTGAATGGATTTCCTTAAAACTCACAATATAAGCATTCCCTGTACTGGCACTTATAAAAAAAAAAAAAAAAAAAAAAAAAGAAACCGGTTTGGCCATGAAGAAGATACTTCTTATTAGACCTTTCAAGTTAGCTTGTGTAGTTAGAGATGTTTGGAAGCTCTTTGCTTTGACAGTGACAGGATGTAGATGCACTCATCAATGAACACAAAACATGGGTGTGACACTGCAAATACAGGATATGATCTACTTTATGTAACAGTAACAACAGCACACGCCAGGACAATAAACAGTTCTGTATAAAACCTCACTTATGCAAAAATTTAGAAATATTAGGAGAAAAATGTTCAAGTTTGTAACGTAAAAGTAGTTTCTCTGTAGTAACATGGACCCTGTGTTTGGATGACTGTGACTGCTGCATCAGTGTATTCTGTCATTCCCCTGCTGTAGATTTTGAAGCTGCATAAACACATCTCATTCTTACCGTCAGGGACCTCTCTGTCGCTTATATGCTGCAGGTATGGTACAGTGTTATCATCGCTCACGTCGGTGCTGGTCTGGAACTCCTCCAGCCGCTCCGCCGGTTGTCTCGATGGTAGTTTGGGGCTTGACTCGGGAGAGACGCAGCATGACACCGTATTCCCCATTCCAAACCGGGTTTAGGCTTAATACTGTTTCAGCCAAGTCCAAGTAGTGCAAATGTGTGTAGCTAGCTAAAGTTCGCCTGCACCGGCCTTACCAACATTAGCGGTCAGAAGTCGGTATTAGCCCAGCACTATCTTGGCGTGCTAAGTGGCCGCTGTTCACCAGTTCTTAGGAAGTGCATTCCTGTCCATTTGTGGTTGTCCAATGTAACAGTCGATGAAGGGTCAACACGACGAGCACATGCTGTTTTACAACATTAATTTTCGACTCGTGCTTGTGGCAACAACAAACAGTTGTTTGTTAAAATTCCAATTCATTCATTCGTTCGTTCGTTCATTCATTCATTCAACATGCTGTAAGGATGCTATGCTAACTCGCTAGCATTTCACTACGGCAGCTACCCTAGTTAGCTGGTCTCAAACTTTTTTGTACTCCGCATTAGATTTTTGTTGTCCTGTAAACATAGCCAATGCCATGTACCAGATTTGTGACTATTTCCGCTCGGAAAATAATACTGAAGACATTTTCCGATAGTTTCCAAACAATCCAACAGCTGCCCTCGGGCACTTGGCTGGGTCCGTCTTTAAATCTAGTCCAGGGCTTGTGCGGCCTCCGGTGGAAAAATCACGGTAAGAGAAAAGATTCAGAGACAGAAGGCAAAAAAATCGGAATGAGGTTTGATTCGCCTGCCCCTCTCAGACTACTATAGCTGACAGGGAGACCGGACTCTCTCCTTAAAGCTTCCACCCAGTCCGATATGTGGTCGATGTGCTACTCCCCACTACCGCCGCCATCTGTTGCCGGTGCTCACAAACAACACTACATGGCAGGAAGAAGGGTTTAGGCCCGCCTACTCTCAAATTCCATTCATCCTCATTGGTCATTAAATCCAAACAGGATTTTTTTCCAGCCTCCTATTGGTCTATGAAGATGTCAATAGAGGAGGATTTAAACATTGAAACGTATTTACAACGCTACTATTTTTGTATCTAAAGCGATCCACACCCTTTTTTGACAGTGAAAAGTGAAGCCCGTGGTCCATTGCAGAATTCAAGTGTCAATCAAGGCATTCCACCTCATTCATGATTAGGAGAAACCGTACTCGTGGGAACGTTGTGTGGGAATATCGTGTGTCTGCATTTCCAAATATTTTAATAGGATTTATGACGAGAAAAAGACAATAGTGTTCCAAAAATAAGGAGGACTGATCTAAAACGTTGGGGTTATGCTTTATTTGACTGTAAGTACTCTACATTATCCTGTAATCTTTACATTTTAATTGTATTCATCATTATATACATTTATTTAATGACAATTCCAAAAAGTAAGGATGCTGATTAAAATATGAACAGATTACAATGACTTACCACAGTTATAAACCCACATTTTATTCACAATAGAACACAGAAAACAGTAAGTGTTTAAATTGAGAAAATGTTTAAGGTCCTTAAGAAAACACATAATGTAATTTTGCATTTGATCGGAGCAACACATTTCCAAAAAACTGGGATGCAGCAAAAGTGGCAAAAAAGAAAATAATAATAATAAAACAGCACAAAAATAAGTTGTATAAAAACTTAAAAAAAAATAATAATAATAATTTTGTAACTAAAAAGGTTAATTAGGAACAAATCAGTGGCATGATTGGGCATAACAAGGTCATCTTAGACAGAATTTCCCAGAATTAATTGTGGGAATATTGGTAGAAGTGCAATAGAAGTACTTCAGAATAATGTTCTGCATTCTGAAATAAAAAGACAAAATAAAACATAATCAACAAATCCCTTGCATCTGGAGGAATCCCTGTGTGCAAAGGACAAGGCCTAGAATTAATATAATGTGCTTTATCTCCAAGGCCTCAGGCTGCACTGCATTAAAACCAGGCTTGACTGTGATGGAAATCAGTGCATGGGCTCAGGAGCACTTCAGAAATCTGTGTGTGTACAGTTTCTAAATTATGGAATGACTTGTCTTTGCACATTAGACAGAACCCTACACTGTCCATTTTTAAAACTCATCTAAAAAAAAAAAAAAACCAAAACAACACTTTTACTCCTTGGCTTTTGACCCAAAATGAGATTCTGTTGTTTTACAATTGTATTTGTATGATTGATGTATGTTACTTTGTTTCAGCAGGGCTTGTTTTTAAAGTTCAGGTTAAATCAGATCCAGGTTAAACCTCCATCGTTCATTCAGAATGGACTGAGGCAAAGTAGAAAATGATTCTGTTGTCAGACAAATCAAAATGTTTAATTAGTTTTATAAACCATGGGTACTACATCCTCAGGACTGAAGAAGAAAACAACCATGTGGCTGGTACAAAAGCCTACATCTGTGATGGTATAGGGACGCACTGGTGTGTATGGAATGGGTAAAGCGAAAACTGAAAGGAAATTTACAAATTGCATAGTTTTTATGTACATTTTACACAGCATTCAATTAGGTTTGTGCAATATTTCTATTTTAGCTTTGCATTTTGTGCAGTTCATTCAAAAATTTAGAGTATATACACAGGTTTTATTCATCCTAAATCCATCTTTCTATGCTGTGTCATCTTATAAAGTCTGTAAGCATAAATATGTTTTTTTAACATTTTAACATAACTTGTCAGTTTCTAAAGAGTTCAACACTTTAGAGTTCTAATCCACACGTACCAAATATATATAGCAAATCCAAACATTTTATAAACCTCATCAATATTTTAGGCTTTTCCGATCAATATCATGAATCAAATGCTTCTGTGCGATTGGTCAACAATAAGACAACATAATCTTCAATAGTAGTTTATTGCGACATAGCAAGTGTTTACAAAAGAGTGATGACATGTCAAGAGTAACAGCACTTTCAAATAATGGGCTGGTATAGTTTTATCACAATGTTGAAACAAACAGTTTATAACGCATAATTTGGTCTTGTCGCAACAAGATATTATACAATACATGGCATTTTACTTTGAGAACTTGTAAAAGTGGCAATATATAAAGTGATCACATGAAACATTAGAAAAAGGTTATTATTAACGTCCTAGAAATTCTATGTACTTTTACATGGATATTAATCTGTTTCATGCACAAATGAGGCCCATGGGTAAAAACTATTCTGGCACAGAAATGAAAACACTGTTGGTAAGATATTGTGTTGTCACATCACAAAGTTGAGTTCACTATATCAAATCAACAGAAATAGATTATTACTAGTATTTTTTTTTTATCCAGCACCAGCACTGTATGTGTCAATGAGTCTTTTTATTTCTCTTTATGAAAAACCATGTAGCACTAGGGCTTCAATACCATCTGAGTATCAAAAACAGTCACATACTGGAAGTTGGCCTTATTTATGTATTCATTAAAATGCTTTTGTATAGTTTTTAACTTAAAAAAAAGGTGCAACTGATAAAATGTCCAAGTAAAATCACACACACAGTACCACCTGTACCTTGTATGTACTAGTATGTGAATATGTGAGTGGGACCCAGCCCTGTGCTAAATGGAAAACCCCAGCACTCAGCCACGTAACATGAGAATCCTCTCTAATTGACCATTTCCTCCCCCGTAAAATTAGCTTTTAAATCTGCAAGGACCAAGTTGTGGTTTTGTTAGATTCCATTTCATCCTGTGAAAAACATCACAACATGTCTTGATTCTTTTGTTTGTTCAAAGGGTCACATGGTTGACGCGTTGGGAGACAAAAATTAAAATGACAGAATGATGTAGTGCTATGACGTCTTCAGCAAATGCAACCATTTCTGTGATTTGACCTTATATATACACACACACAGTACAAATATGTATGTTGTGTATGATATAATATTATCATATTATAATAATACAAATAAAATCAAGACTCCCTGAAGTTCTCCTAAAAAACAACAGAACATATGTTTTTTTTTTTTTTTAAGAAGAATTTCATTTCTTGACATTTTACCTTTAATCCTAAAATAAGAATTTAAGAGATTTGAGGTAAAAAACAAAAAAACAAAACAGAAACAACAAAAAACAACAAAGAAATCCAATTCCCTCCCAGCTCATAATAACACTTGTGACTTACATAAATATTTTGACAAAATAACCCTAGCTCCGATTGAAAAGCTTGAGAACGGGACTCTAAGCCAAACAAAAAAACATACTAGAACTTCTTTGATAGGCTTTTGTACTGTACAGAAACACACTGAAGCAGGACTTGTCAGGTTTTCACGCTTCTTAAATATGCCAAGTTGGGAGGGAATTTTAAGAACTTCAAAAGATAAAAATCACCCCCTGAATGCCAAATATTTTTAATATTGCAATTTAGAGATGATTCAAGGTGGATCTGAGTTGAAAAGAATGTAGTTACTATTGTATCTATGACATACTGGGTATGTTGCACCCAGTGAACAGCTCCTCGTCAAACATAACCTTTTAATGTCGGTTTGCATTATAATACATATCATTTTTGACAATGACAATAAAATGGATAACATAAAAAGGGTGTCAGCTTTAAGTAAAAAATTAAAATTTCATGTCATGAATTACAAGATATAAAATGGTAATCGAAAAAAACAAAACCCATTTCTGAGTTTAAAGGCTAATGAGATAAAATATATTTATAGTGGAGGATATCAATGTCTGTTGCTGAGTTTGAAACCACCAAAGGCTCCTGTATATGAACGAACGGCTGCAACGACAGCACGATGTCACTCAGCAACTAAACACAGATAAATGCGAATGAATTAAACTGATACGCGATTATGATGTGGACCCCAACTGCTCCCAACAAACTTATTCTTCTCCTCTATAAACACCATTGATCCTGAACAAGAGTACAGCACTCGGAAATATCACAATATCTCAAGCAAAGGCCTTTTTTTCATACACTTAGCTGCCATGACTGCGATAGGCCTGGTGGGTAACATGGATACACACCTACATCGTTTTCTCCTATTATACATGTATGATACAAATATGTAAAGTCGTTTCACACAAGCCATAAAATAACTTTTTCCAAATCAAATGAACAGAAATAAACCAGGTCTACACATGCTGTAGAATCTATGTACAGGTATATAAAAAGGTAAACAGACTAACACGTGACTGTTTTGAAAAACCGCACAGCCCCACAGAGTCATCTTTCTTCTACAAAACGCACGTCTGTGTAGGTGACTGTTGAACGATAAAGGAAAAAGGTTTCACTCTCTAACATTTTTCTTGTGATCTGTCTTTGACCTGATCAGACTTAAACACTGTAAGGGCGAAGACACACCAACCCGACTGCTGATTGTCGCCAGAAAAGGTAACCTGACGGATCGGCCGGCTCTCGTCTCTCTGACACGGTCAAAAAAGTGTGAAGAACACACCAAATTGATCACCGACTTGAACGTACATTCTGCAATTGCGCAAGACGTAAAATCGGAAATGACGGAACACCTGTCCAGACCAAAACACAGAGCTCCCTGGCATCAGTCGTTGTTGTCAGCAGAGAGTGTTGAGTAGGAAAGAAAGGTTGTTGTTGTACTTGTTGAACGGATGGCTGGTAATAAGTAGACAGATAGTAGTGGGGGCAGCTATGGCTCAGATGGTAGAACGGGTCATCCAATAACCGAAGGGTTGGTGGTCCGAATCTCACTCTGTCCTAGTCGGGCCATTTTGTCCTTGGGCAAGACACTTCACCCTCCTTGCCTCCAGTGTATGAGTGTTTGGTGCTGCGAAATGGCAGCCACATGCCCGTCAGCCCGCCCCAGGGCAGCTGTGGCTACAAATATAGTTTACCACCACCAGAGGGGGAATGTAAATCGGCTTGAGTGACTTCAAAAGTAAAAATAAAAATCAAATCCATTATTATTTATACCGGTGTTGTCAGCTCTTGAGCTTCTTCTGGTGGAAGAAAGTAGTCACAGGTGAAAGCTAAGGAGAAATCGCACTAACAATGCTAACAGTGTTCAGTTCAAGGAATGGATGACGTCCATAGGCAACACTGACTGGCACTCATTTAGATATGATCTCGTTCACTGATTCACTAGTCAAGGGCTATCCGTCCACCGATCAGATTGGTCTGACTGAACGACTGGTAGTGACAGATTACACATGACGAATCGGCTAAAACACCGTCGATAGCATTAACGGCGGCCGATCGCATGGAACACGCCAAACAGAGTCACGTCACCGACCTTGCCAGACTGCCCGACAACATCCGACCGCTGAAAATCAGGTTGGTGTGTCTTCACCTCAAGAAAGACTAAAAAAAAAATACAGCAAAACAGGAAGACAGCATCATAGTGGTATAGGCAGTTAACTGAAAGACAATGACACACTACTTATTGGGCTCGTTTGCAAATTATGGGGGACAAATTAAAGGAAAAACCTGATGAAACCCATCTCCTCCAGGATGACAGTGCATCGTTCTAAGGGTCGCTGAATGGCTTGAACATTAAGAAAATGATGTGACTCATATACTGTGTCTTTTACAGTCACCATATCTCACCCTGACAGAACACATCTGGGAGACTTTGGACCGATGTGATTATTCCAGATCCAGACACGACCATATTTGATTAAGAGGGTGGGGCTGGAGAAACATGAAGGATGAGTGGGATGAGCCTTGTTTTGGTTTTTCCTTTATTTGGCCTTTCTTTATCCATTTATCCATTATTACCTTTTGTTGTAAGATCTCATTTGTTTTCACTCGTTACATAGAGCAGCCAGAAAATGTAAACACTAACTGTGCTTTACTATAAAAACTACGTATGTGCAGAAATGCAAAAAGTACAGCCAGTCAAAGCTGAATTAGGTCTGTTTTGTTTTTGTATTCATTCCAAATCTAGTTTGGTTGACCTGTGCATGTAGTCAGACCTCAATGATTATGTCAAATACAATATACCCTTAACCAATAGAAGGATGGCAACAATGATGAACAGAGGACAGAGTGAACAAAGGTTATGAGATTAACTTTTGTACAAATTGTGCCTTGGTGTACGGATAAATCTTTCCTAACAGCGTTGACAACTGAACTGAAAAGTGTGGCATCGCAAAACACGTCTCTTTCTATCGGACTCTACTGTGGCTGACCCACTTTCTGCTGATACACACTTCTGCCTTCTTCACCACTGGCAGTTAATAGCATCTTTAAAAACACTGAAAAAAAAAAAAAAGGACCTTTCTATGACCAATTGGCTTTCGAGTCCACATTATACTGTAAGTGGCCACGTGTGCCAAAAACATGTTTCATACCTAAGGCAGAGCGAGTAATGTTTCACAGTTCAATTGAAGAATTTAACGATAACTAGTAGAGCTCGTCTGAGGCCACATCTGGGTCTGAACCACGGGAAGGTTTGATCAGGCATATAACGGGTAACATTTGAGTCCAGTTAAAGGCAAATTCTCTTATTAGTAGGACGTACCTCGTTTTGCCGATTAACTTACACGTACAAGTAGTTTAATAATGTTTCAGACTAGAGATGTTCTGTCCACATTGTTGTTTTCAGTACACCGTATATGGTCAAAAATTTGCCTGATATGTATTACACTGGCAGCCTGCTGAAGGGAGACGTGATGTAAGCAGAACTGGATTTGATGTGCAAATGGAGAGGCCAGACAGGCAGTAACAAAATGTCAAAGTACTTGGGGAAAAAAAAAAATGAGATGCTACTTGGCCCAACTCGACGATGAGGACAGGAACTACTCAGATTTATGGCAGTAAAGGTCTTTAAGGGCTTTGAGTTCTTCAATAAGCGTCTTGTTTTGGTTCTCCAGGACAGCCACTCTGTTCTCCAGACACTTAACGTACTCCTTCTTCTTCCTGCGACATTCACGAGCTGCCTCTCTGCGGAAAGGAAAACAAATCATGCGTCTTTTTTTTCTCTCTGTAGTTTTCTGTTTGAATTGTGAACTCTGCTATTGAACATATCAGAGGGTGTGTTAGGAAAATCTGCAAACAGTGATTTTCATTCATTCCCTCCGCCAAGGAGGTTATGTTTTTGCCGGCGTTTATTTGTTTGTTTGTCTCTGTCTGTCTGTTAGCAACTTTACAGAAAAACTACAGGATGGATTTTCTTGAAATTTTCACCAGTGATACAGAATCACCCAAGGATGTTCCATTAACTTTTGGTCATGATCCGGATAAATCTCTGGATCCAGGATTTTTTTGAAAATCCGGAAAATCCCTATCGCTCATCATTGTGCAAAATTTTAAAAAACCATACCTGTCAATATTCAGCCGATTGAGTCGTGCCTTTGTGGGATGATAGAGGGTCACACCTGCTATCATGTGGTACATCA
>JAQQZY010000015.1:9817244-9833548 GCA_030068375.1 Ostorhinchus rueppellii
ATCCCACAAAGGCACGACTCAATCGGCTGAATATTGACAGAGATATGATTTTTAAAATTTTGCACAATGATGAGAGAGAGGGATTTTCCGGATTTTCAAAAAAATCCTGGATCCAGAGATTTATCCGGATCAGGACCAAAAGTTAATGGGAACATCCTTGCATGATTCTCTATCACTGGTGAAAATTTCAAGAAAATCCGTCCAGTTGTTTTTCTGTAAAGTTGCTAACAAACAGACAGACAAACAAACACACAAATAAACGTGGGCAAAAACATAACCTCCTTGGCGGAGGTAAAAATGACTCCCACCCATATTTTCTGCATTTTCAGTTCCACTTTTTGTGATTAATTATTTTGAATTAAACTTCTGGTTCAACTGTTATTCAGTTTCTTAAGTGGAAGTTTCAAATGTGTATAAGACATTTTCACTGACGATCAGCTTCATGCTTTTCCCTGCTCCAAACTAATGCTAGTATATCACCCTTTAAACTTCCACTATCAGTCAACCACTGATATAGATCTCGAGGTATGAAGGTAAACCTAAACAGAGCAAGTGACTTTATATTTGGCCCTAATTTCCCTTTTTAAAATCGGTCTCATTGGAAACCAGCCTCCTGTAACTTACACCTGCTCATGGTACATATTTTCCCACCAGCGTTAGCCCATTATTAGATAATGATCTCATACCATGTCTAGTCAGCTCTTCTGTCATACACTCCAACATAAGTGCTTAATAGAGCATAGAAAATACTGTTGTCAAGGCTTCACTTAAACACAACTCTTCAGATCTAGGCAGGGGTCTGTGGTGAAATGCTCTGACTGATTTACTAAAGGAAAAATGGCACAAGGGAGGCAGAAACATCAATAATGTCTTTCCATAGACGATAATGAGGCTGTGAGACATTTACAAAGCCTGCAATCATGGTGTTATTGACCTCAATAAAGGAGACCACATCATGGCTGGTCTTATTTGTGTTCTGTGCGATATGTGAGTCAAGGGCAGGATGAAAAGTAAATCAGTAAAAGAAAATTTAGCATTATTGTTACAAGCTTATGTAGACATAAAATGCATGTCGTTTAACCCTGATGTGGCAACAGCTGCAAATTAAACCTTTAAGGACATGTAATTGTAGCCAGTGGTTTTTTAGTAGTCCAGAAAAAAATGCTCTGTTTAAGAAACAGTGACATGTAAGAGTACTCTATTTAGTTTACCCAAAAATCCATCAGTAGTATTTTCTCACAATTCTAAAACTATCACGACTTAATGAGGAGCACATGTATTCAACACGAAGCAAACATAGGATAACGTTAGTCCTTCATAATGTTAGCCTACTCACACAGTTTAACTATTGGCAGCAAAATCTGTTTTCCTCTAAATGTGCAATTATATGGCCAGTAGTTTAAAACAAAGACTCATTCTGAAACCACCTTAAAACTTACCTCGGAGTTGTGTATTCCATGAAAGTAGGTTCTTGCGATATGTCACTCATTGTAAATTTGAAAGACGTTTATTCTGCCTTTCTCGTTTGCATTTCCAATTATTGCGCAACTTTCAATATGACATGCAGTGACATGCCAATCAGCTGGGGTGGCACTGGCACCTGAGGTGTCCAATCAGATTCCAGAGGTGGCCAGTGCTAAAGAGTTAGTTTTCCTCGGTATGACCCGCCCTACTCTGCCTCTGACTGACTTATCACTCCTCATGCCTAAAGTTAACTAATCTAATCAGTGAAGGCAGTCAGTACTAGCCAATTTGAGGCAGGGTGGGTTATGGCTTCAGCATCTGAGGGGAAAAAATCTGGAAATTTGCTCAGATACTAGTGCATAGTGCACATCAGTGGGATTTAACAGTGGGTATATGTAATGCTGACTGAAAAATAAGTAGGTATACACCATATACCACCGTATACCCTGGATTACACTACTGGTTGCAGCTACCAGCCATACAAATGAAAACAGAACAGGTTAGATGCACAATCAGAAAAAAATAAATGGTTTGCTGAGGGAGGGAAGATAAAATATAAAAGAAAGGAAGAGAAGTGGCAAAGATGACAGAGGTCAAAGAAATGAAAGAATAAAAAGCTAAAGAGAAAGTGAAAGTTTTACACAAAGAGGAAAAAGCAGAGTAAGATGAGAAGAGGGGAAGAAAGTTGCACAGTGCTCTGTCAGGCTTGTTACTTAATAGATGCCTTGCTTCATCGTCAGAGTTCTTATTAGTGATCCCCTGGTGGCTCAATTACAACCAAGCTGCCATCTTCAAACATCCCTATCTTTTTGTGCATCTCCTCCGCTTCCCGTAATGGTGTCATCCTTGTCTCTCTCTAAGAACAAGTTAGAAGCCTAAATTACTACTATTAGAGAAGGATTTAAGGTTTCAAACTGCCTCCCAGAGCTAGAATAATGATGAATAAGAGGAAGGAGAAAAAAAAGAGTAAAGAATGCTTGCTGTCGGCTGCTTGCTCTGTGATGGTTTCAGTGGTATTAAGAGATCAAATGTGGATCTGTCGACTTGGTTCTGAGTATAAAAACATGAGGATGTTTACAAAGTGAGAGGGTGCTGAAGTGGAAACTCTAAGATTGGATATTGAGCTGCAGATTCCTGTGGATGCTTGCACACAGACGTGTCAGGTCTGTGAACTGGCACGAAGCAGACTTTTGCGGTTATTTGGCTTGAATGATGGAGCGTCCAACATCGCAGTGAGGGTCAATATTTAGGACTTTAACTTAGTGTATTTATTTTTATTTGTAACTACAAACAGAAGGAAGCGGGAAAAAAAAGTGTGCGTCTTTGAAGGCTGTATAAATAACAAGCATAGTTAAAAACTGATGCTGAATGGCAATGCAAGGTCGTCGTAGTGGAAGAATACATTTGCTTTTTTCTACTCCCCAGATGATCAAGAGAATATGGTAAATACAGTATGAAATTAGAGTATAAATGAGATGAGGTTCTGTTGGGATGAAACTGTGGTAGTTGTCAAAAAAACAGAAGTTTTATCAGTGAGGAACTTCCAATACAGTGATGGCCTAAAGCATACCTTGCAAGTCTGCTAGGTATTTATTTTGTGCTCCCACACTACTTTCATTTTACAAAGGCCTCAGGAGCACTGGTTTAAAAGAAGTGACAGAAGACAGCAAAAAGATAAATCTTCCAACGCTTCGTTCCATGAACTCCATCTGGGAACTTCCTTTAAAAGTTGGATAACAAACTCTTGCAAAGTGTGAACTTTTTATTTAAACCTTGAACTAGTTTTTATTTGAGAATAGTAAAGCATAAGTCAAGGACAGTTTATTGAGTTCATACTGGAACTCTGCTTTATTTTCATCTTTTTTTTTTTTTTAATTTCTACTTCTTATTGGTGCCATCAAAAATATTTTTAAACCTGGCAAAAATTTCCACTCTAATTTTACAGTTAAAGCACTTTTGTATATTAGTTATCCTTCATCATAGAGGTAGACTGATATATATTGGGCTGATTTGTTGATTTTTATTTTTTTATTTTTTATTTTTTTTTTTTCAATATTGGCCATTGGCCTTAAGTTTGTTTTTGAAAGCTGATATTGTATTTTATCAGTAGTAAAAATGTTATAACATATTTGATCAGGCACCTGCGTGGGCACCACTTGAAGGTCAATAAATGTTAAAAGAGTACCATGTGTATTTGTGGTAATAACTTCCTTTATATTGCTCCATAAAACATGTTAATTATCTGAGTATTTCAATTGTATTTTACAGTCAATATGCTTTAAAAAAACCAAAACAAACAAAAACAAAACAATCAGGCTTAAATATCGGCCTCAAAAATTGGCTGCAGATATTGGCCATTGGCTGACCAAATTTTTAAAATCCGCATTGGCATCAGCCTTAGAAAAACCTGTCATGCGACCTCTACTTCATTGAATATGAAGAGTGAATGAATAATAATGAAGTTCAATATAGTTGTAAATTGTGTGTTCATTTAACTGTTTATCCATTGATTCCTTTTCCAAGTGAGGAGATGAATTCTTGTTTTATTTCCTGAACTACAGCAAATCATTTTTCTTGAATAGAGTTGTAAGCAGATGACCAGTGTTATGGAAATAAGACAAACAAGACAGTCAGAATTGTTTCTGTGGTGAATATCACTTGAGAGATTATGTTGAGTGTTACCAGAGTTTATAAATGAGGCAGATAATGTAAAAAAAACAAAAACAAAAACACAACAGCTAATAGCCCGAGGCAGTGGTTTAGGAGAACATAGCAGGCCTCCTCTGTAGTCACACATAGCCTGGCCGGAGGGGTTAATGTGGTCAGAAGTAAGACAGCAGTGCTCTCATGCTGAGTCATGCTCTCTATTCTGGGATTATGTCCACTTTCCTGCGTTCACCCCTCACATTGGACAGTCTGCTCCCATTTGGCACAGCAAGACTATTTTGTTTGAAGGTTCTAATGGTGAGTCAGGTTGCTCCTTGGAAATTAGAAAATATGTTGGTTTCTTTTTATTTATCCCTCCAGCATAACAAATAAAGCGCTGAGTCTTTTATAATGACTGAACTGTTCTCAGATAAGTGTCTTGTTCTCTTTGTATTTCATCCTTTTCATTTTTAAATTCTGAAATAATAGCAGATCATGTTTTGTTTATGCTGCCTTATCACTACTCCACAAATAATATGACCAAAAGCACAATTTCCCGCAGATCTTCCCTTCATGTTTGGAAGAGTCTGTTTGTTGGATGCTGCCAAATATTTAATGTATTTAGCTTTTAGGGTTAGTTTCTTCTAATCTATCACAGTCCAGGCAGTGTTTTGTCATGGACTGTCCCATCAATCAAATGAAGAGTTAGAGAACACCTCCTACGCACAGAAACAAACGGGTCACACTCATTTCATTACATTAAGTGCCTGTACAGAAGAGGCGCACCTGTCCTCGTGACCTTTGACCTCACACAACCCCCTACTGCCCTTTGAAAGACCCAGTGCTCTGGTTACATGCACACACACAAGCACATAAACCTGACAGCTGCTTGATGAATGCAGCATCCAGAGGAGGCGGAACAGAAGCTAAAAAGGGGATTTAGTAGGTGCTTTGTCTTACAATTAGCTACTGTGCTCATGACCACATAGGTCAAGTGCAAATTTAAGTCTGTGTGAGTGAGTATAGAGCTACATTAGAAGAGACAAGCTCATATGTACTGTAGATTTCTCTGTCATGTATGTGCTTTTCTGAAGTTATCTGACTGTAGAGCAGATATGTTTTGTGGTTCTATCTGCTATAATATTTACACTGAGCACCAGCACCTCATCTAATTTCACACCATTTAACCCAGTGGCACAGTTGTGCTTGTGACTGAGGACATGGAAAGAACTTGATGAAATTTTAATGTCATCTTTTCAGCATTGCAGCCCTTGTATCTGACCTGATCAGATCTGTTTGTCTAAACTCCAACCAAGTGTGTCTCCAGCTCTCTAAAGCCAGTGAACCTGTGGTGATCTGTACTACATGCACCTTGAATCACATTTCACTGTCATGAACAACATGTCGAGTCAGATGGGTATCTGAGCTTCTCATCTCATCTTTAACAAAGATGAAACCAGTCCAATGTACATGTGTGTTTAAGACTATGACTCAGGTTAATGGTGGGAGCAACAGTTATAGTGAAATGATGAAAAACAAAAACAAATGTGTTTCTCTCAGTTTGGACATTTTCTTTCAATATACAGTCACAGAAAAAAATATTACACCATCAAAAGTCATCACAAACAATGGTTATGCAATCAAGTACTAACTCCTGTGTCTATCATGTGACTGAAACAGACAGAAAAGAAAACAGAATACCTAAAAGCACTGTTTATGGCATTACAGTGACATAGCTCGATGTAAGAACTGAAGTGATTTTGGTTATCATCAAGAAAGCCTTGGAAAATGGATAGATATTAGCTCTGAAAATAAACTCTTACAACCTATTTTTGCTATTATCATTATATTTGTTCAAACACATGTACCTGTAGTTGAACCAGGCATTAAAATGAACAAAAAATTGAAGAAAACGGTGGTCTAATATATTTTTCCACAAATGTAATTGGAGCAACTGCTTATTTTGATGATGCAAAATTTTGATAGCAGAATTTACAATATTGCCCTCAACTTATGCGCAGTGAGGTGCATAATACAAAGGTAACACAGTTCAGTCAATCTGTTGGAAGAGTATAAATAAAGATATTTTCAAAACCTAAAGAAGTCAGGGTTATTGAGCATACATTGACGGCTAAACCCTTAGGGGATATAATTTTGTCGAAACAAGCTCATTTATCTTAAAACAAAGCTTACCTACATTTAAACTATATTTTATTTAGGAATACTGGTAATAGTAAGTAGCATTTTTAAGGTTCAAGTTAACTCGTGTTATTGTCCCCATAGGGAAATTCAATCTGTGTTTTACCCAAACACTACTACACACACAGTATCTAGCATTAGCACATAGCTAATGCTAATGCTACACGTCAAGAGCAATGGGCTGCATTGAAGGCACTCGGGGACCAACATCAGATCTTCAACACTATGGTGAGGCTGTAGACTGTGGACTAAGGATGTGTAGAGCACATCCGGTTTCCAGTATATCTTGAGTTGTTGTTGTTATTTTCTCTTCTGTTACCCTTCATTTGTTTGTTGGTGATAATATCCCTGTGTAACATCCTGTAATTGGTCTAAAAGTCTGAACCATCCATTTAGTGTTTTGAACTGTAGACCAGACTAAGACACTGTGCGGTCATTCCAAAGGCTGTTTGGTCTGTATCAGAGCATGGCAGCACCTGGCAATGGGCTCCATGCACAGCCCCACTATTTCCTGAACTTAGCGCCTTTATTTCCTGTCTTTCATTACTGGACACACTGGTTAATCCAGGTGTGCCTGACCACAGTAGTCCCAACAAGAAGTAGCAGGCACACCTGGATTAATCAGTGTGTCCAGTAATGAAAGACAGGAAATAAAGGAGCCACAAGTTCAGGAATTAGTGGAGCGGTGCATAAACCTCCTTTGGTGTGAGGTAGGTGTACAGACACCCTTATTTAAGGTTCTTCATCTGAATTTATATAGGCTTAGTAAGTGCATAATGATGGTGATCATGACAGCTGTGAACAAAAGGGGGACTTCCTGCATGCCACAAAAATCTGCATTTCCTGCTAAATAGCTTTTCTTAATGAAGCAGTGTGACAAACAAAGCTTACAATGCCAGCAGGTCAGACTTTCACACAACTCCCAACATCTCAGGGTGGCTGGCTCACCAGCCAGTTTGGAGGTCTACTTCCGTTTCACATTGCCCCCCTCTCCAGTTTCCTGAAGGAGATTGGGAGCGTGAGAAGGCAGAAAAGGAGCCAAGGGAGTGGATAATGATGCCATCTAATTTTTCCATGTCCTCCTCCAAGTTTCCGTCCTCTCCTTAAATGTTTTCTTTGTGTTTTCATGTGTTTCTTAGTCAAAACAGTTGGACTATTTCTGCCTCTGTTCATAAATAAACATACCTACTCTGGCTGCATTAAGAGGAAGCTCCACTCCCTAGTATTTCATAAGGAATGTATGCTTTTTCCTGATAAGAGGGAGGTGGCTATTTGTTGTTACTCAGTTTTGTCAACCAAGATGGGAGAGATTTTAGAATTAGTGTAGATATAGAACAAGAATTAGCATTGAACTTGATTGCAATCTGACCTCCTGCAGGATGTCCAAGCTATTGCAGACCAGTAAGAGAGGTACAAATCACTTGTAACCACACGTAATTGGGAACTTTTCCTGGGTCATGTTTTATTGTTACTGTGCTCTGCTCAATTGTCTGCCTTCAGTAGAGTTAACCACTTCATGAGTGGCTGTCTGCAGTTTGTCTCCATAGCATAATGCACTCGCAACCTCAAATTAGATCAATCTGAAAGAGTGTCTTCCTACAATATTGTTGAATAGTGTAAGAAAGAAGAGAAAAGTAGTGAGTGGCATTTGAACAAAGTATAATGGAGCTTTTTGTGATGGAATATAACTGCACACCCACATAATGAGTGTTTTTTTCATTTGACACCTGTTGTAATACCCCAGCACAAATAGGCTCTGATGAATAAGTGGCATAAAACAATCCTAACACACAGCTGTTTGCTACAGGTATGAACAGTTGACCTTATTTTGACCCTGTGTGTAATTACATTAAGTTAGACAGAACAACTGTGAATCTGACACATGAATCCACTTTAAGTAATATGTCTCTGATTATGTCCTCTTATTTTATTGTCTCACATGTAGTTCTTATGCCTATGTGTGTGCACAGGATTTACCAAAAGGTTGACATAGCTCCCATAGTATGTCTGCCGTTAGCCACAAGCAACAGTCTCTCGAAAGGCTAAATATACTATGTGTCTGTTATGCTACACATTCTCAGTGTGAACTCATCCTGCTCACATAACACTGTATTTTTTTAAACAAGATAACACAGACACAGCTCATATATCAGAGTTCCTCTCAGCAGAGTGGGAGGTGAAGGGGTTAATTCACACAATCTGGGTGAAAGGATCCCTTTCTTTATGGATTATGTCATGTATATTTTATTGACTGTTGTAAAGGAGCAGGGTGAAGGGTTTGAAGGTATACTTACAGAGTATTAGTTTGGAGGGTTTAGAGTAAAGCTGCAGCTAATGGTTACTGTCTTGAGTAACTGTTTACAGTAAATCTATTTTTTTTTTTTTTTAAATAAAATGGTTTTAAAAAAGTCTTTATAGTATCCTGTTGTCCCAAACCTAAAGATTTTCATTACATTTTCTCTTATGAAAGACAAAATGGGGCAGAAAATTGGTGAAATAATCACATTTAAGAATTAAATGTTTCATGTAGAAAGTCTCTAAAATGTATATCTGCCAAGTTATTTTTTCATCTTCTTATAAATCTATTGATTATTAGCAGTAATTTTGGAAGTGACCTAAGATAACTTGATGCAACCATGCCACGTCTCACCTATCATGTAGAGATTAATTTCATGTTTTGACAGTGAGGAGCGGGTGGATATGGTTTCACAGACTCCATATACACTTAATGTACTTGCATACATAACCTGAGCTGAACTGTGAGAATTCCATTTAAAGATCATGTGTTCTTAAAGCCATCTTAGTTAAGTTCAGGCTCATAAATTATATTTACAACAGTTTATTCCAGAAATTACTGTTTATATATTTTAGTGGACACATTTATGTGGACATAATAAAACGTATTCAACTGTAAGTGCTTAAGGAGTTCTGATCTTAATGATTTCTATATTGTCATCTTAAAATAAAAGTAAAGTGCTCTCACACTTTTATAAATGAACACTTATTTCTTTCTTCTTCCTTTCCATCTCTCTATTTCCTAGTCTGTCCTCTTTTTATTCAGAAGAATACATTAACCAGCATCTCACCCCCAAGGATGTGACACTCATGCTGACAACTATGAATAGCTCTCGCCTTAATGCACAGCTCATAAGGAGCACAGCAATGTGTTCAGTTGGCTAAACATTATTATTTTATGCTTCCCCTTAATCTACATTGCTGTTTTTAGCATATTGGGATAGTAAGCAATAATGCTCAGTTCAAGTCAGTAATATGAAGTGAATAAGATTAGAGGAGCTCAATAAATTTGATTAGCCATGCAAGACATTTGGCAGCTCTCCGTTAGCTGGGCAAAGATTGGTTAATTGATTTTTTTTTTTTTTTTTTTTTTTTGTGTTCTCAGGATAAAGGAATGGGTGGACCAGATGCAGAAGGACTTAATCACTTTAACAGACACAGCCAGTGGCAGGCAGAAACTAATAGAGGTAAGCATGACTATCTGTCACTCAGACTGATGTAAAAACACTGACTGCAACTGTTGCATCAGAGAAAAAATCCAGTTGATAAATGTGTTTTTAAAGTATAAAATCAATGAAGCACTTTAAGTTCTGACAATAATTATTGTCTTTTTTTTTTTTTTTTTTTAAGTCTCATTAACCTTCTTTGCATGACCTCAGCTGTCACAACACATCACCAGGCTATACATAGTAACTTCTCATTAAACAGTACTGAATCATTTCATTCTGCCAATGTACATGCTCAGACAAGATCAGCATCATGACTGTACTCTGATGGCTTTAACACACTCGCAGATGCACGCGCGCGCGCACACACACACACACATATGCACGCACGCACAAATCCTCACATCTGACGAGGAGAAGAAGCTTTTCGAATCCACATTGATTGACATAATGTGTCTGGCACTTTGGCTCCCCACTCCTCTTGTGAATAAAATCAGTCAGCCTTAAAACACCACTAGAATCATTACAAAACATGTTTTCATTTGATATGATGTTACAGTTTCAGTGATATGTGTACTTTAAAACTGGTGCTATTTTTATCACTGAATTCAGCCATAACAGAATTTGATGTTTGTTTAACTCTTAGTTAAACTGAGCATACTGTAAACAACATGCAGAATTGAAAAGGGTATGTTATGTATCTTGCAAGTGAATAATAAATGTGAAGGCATGCTCTAGCTGCCTTGTACAGTACACTCTGTAAGCACCTCCTTAGCCCCTCCTCCTTAGTCACATTTGGACCTAACATCCCAAATTAGTAATGTTTCATTAACGTACTGAAGGAAATACTCATCAGAGAGTAACCAGAATAACTTTACAGTAGCCTATAAAAATGTTTTACCACATAAATGAGTAACGCGTACACTACAGATATGTTCTCATCTGTTGTAAATTTAATAAAAAATAATGAACATGAACATCAAACATCACTTGGAACTTTCTGAGCCATTAGTTTCGGCTGTAGGAATATCACAGTCCAAATCCAAAAATGACTAGCTAGGTTTCAGCCAGCAATACCTCTATTACACTAAAATGAAATCCATCAGATGCCAGGAGGATGAAGAGAAATACATCCACGCGCCTCAGTTCTGTGGTTTGAATGTCGGACAATGAAATCCCTCCAGGCTGCTAAATAATTGGCTGTTTGGCATTTGTGTTTCTTATTTCTTTAGCTGAACCATATTCCATTGCACAGTAAATGGTCCTGTTACATAACCTGACAGTGCAATTTAATCAGTGAACGAGTAGCTTTCTTTCTTTCTTTTTTTTTTTAATCATTGTGGTTTGGGCAGTGGATAAAGAATACAAGATGAGCACTGACACAGTATAACCTTTGGAATCAGTAAAAGTGTCTGAACTAAATTAAAGATATTGTAAAATAATAACTTAAAATGCATCTCCAAACCTATGCTGCGGTTGTATTTACTTTCAAAATAACTTTCTAAATAGTTTGAATGTAAAATATCTAATGACATACTGAACAGTTGGCTCTGAAGTCTGGATTTCAACATCCCAAATCTGTGACGCGTGGATGACCATATAACTTTAACTTAATGCTTGTGCTATGTGGTCACATGTTGGGGACCTCCATTCTGCTGCTACCTCTGACCTCGTCTCCTTTTTTATAGATATATCACACTCACAAAAGTCACTTCAGTGTGGAGTCCAATAACGCACAAGAGTTGGTAAAGACAGCTGCAGCGGACATAGAGAGACTGCTGGCAAAGCGCTCCGAGGCTCTAAGGGTGAGTGGTATCATCACACAAAATTATCTTGCGCTACATCTGCTATTTGTAGAAGTATCGTCTTAACACTTGACAATCAACATGACCATTATAAGCTGTTGGAGTTTGAGACCGAAACAAAATTCTAGTGTAGTGTAATTCTAGTGTATTTTTTGAGATCATAGTGCAGTGTCTCCGTTAGCACAGAGCCCAGGGAAACACACAGAAACAATCTGCTTCTTCTCATTTCATGTCAGAAACGACACTGGAACACTGCCATCGCTTTAGGCATCACAGTGATCCAATGTAAGCAGACGTCCTCCAGCGAGATGACTTAATTCAAATGTACCAGTCTGGGTTGCTTCATGACAAAATACAAAAACAAAGGGAAAGGTTTTTATCGCAGTGTTTTTTGCTGTTTAAAAAGTGACTGATTGTTTATAGACTCATCTTTTAGGAATCCTTTGATTTTCCTTTAACCACTTTAACCCAGTCCATACTGGCTGCTTTCATTGGACATTTGTATTGACTGAACAAACCAAATAATATGATGGAAATAATAGAAAAATTATCTCAGTTTTGCAGTAAATTGTTTTTGGCTTGCATTCAGGAAAAATGACATATGTTGCTGAATAGTAATGAAGAATTTTGAAAAAACAATTTATGCTCATAAAAAAAAAAAATAAAAATCTAAGCGTTTGTGGATCCTTCCTTAGTTGTAAACCTCATAGTCCTAAACAGCTGTTGGCAACCAAAACCACCAACTGATCCATACTGTTTACTAACCTACGAACCACTAAGGCTATCAGTACATATGAATAATTCAGGTAAAAGGCAGTTTCTCAGCTTTTCAGTGGCAACAGATGTATCTTTTGTCATGATCTGAAACATTAATTCACAAATAAAATCCATGCATGGGACAACTGACAGTGATTAAATGCTTGTTTATATGTTCAGTTAATGAAATACTTTGCTGAAAAAGTCACTTTTTCTTCAGTTTTCTGTGTTTTGATATAAACACCTTTGAATTAGGCCTGAGTTTTTATGAACATCTACATAAGTATAAATACCTGATCTTCACTAAAAAATGTAAAATGCTTTGGATTTTATCATAATAATGGCAATGAACTGTGTAGGAATTGTTAAATATGGGGAAAATTCATGTAGAAGTTGCCATACAAATAGTTTTAGGATTAACTATATGCAACATGCATTATTGAACCATTATTATATGATACAATTCTCCAATGAAGAACATACTACCTGCCAGTTGCACCATGTTTTTTTTTTTTCTTCAGCCTGTTATGCAATATATATATATATAATGTCATGTTTACAAGCATTTGTTGAAACACAGCAGTACCTGTGTAACTAAATTAAGATCTTCAAGCACTGCTGGTTTCAATCAATCTGGCCAGAAGAGACAAAAACACCCAATTAAAGCCTGACAGTGTGTTGCCATAGTTACATTCTCATTGATTACTCACTCAACTCACCCAAACTGTTTTATTTCTTTTTTTTTTTTTACACATTTATAATTGCGTGTTTTTAGGAATGTTGTGTTGATGCTCAGTGAAATTTTAGCAGTGCTCTTATATTTTACCAACACCATCTGCTGTGCATTTCACCTGTACAAGTTAAAGGCAGTTGTTGTGAAAACTGTGAAAGGGGATGGATGTTAACTTTTTTTCTTTTTTTTCCATCTGAACACCATGTGCCCATGTTAATTGTTCCCCTCAAAGTATATTTACTTGTAACTGCTTTAGCACTGAAGCAGCAGGGCCTGTGGTAGGTACTGTAAATGGTGTTCAGTGTAATGAAGTGGAACCAAGCCAGCTTTATGACCAATTTATTGATCGGTTTATGGAGGGGACCATAAATAGTCATTCATCCACTTAACAGAACTATGAATTGAAATGAAGGTAGGGCAAGCATGACCGCAGCATATGTAATGTTCTCGACCTGCCCTGGGCTAAATCTAATGCTCCCCTACTTAGATTCAATCTTTGACTTTGTCTATCTCAGTATCATCATTCCTTTCTCTTGCTCACATTTCCATCTTTGTTTCTTTCTTTCTTTTGTGATCACACACGCAACATGCTCATGTTAGAGAGCGATCATGTGGAGGGTTAAAGAGAAAGAAAAAGCGCAGTTGAGCAAAACTGCACAATAATGTGCATGAGAGAATAATGATGATGAGTGTAAAAGAGAAGAAGAGTGATGAGTGCAGCACACCACCACACCTCCCGTGAGGCTGCATACAAAAGAGGAGAGGCCTGTTTCAGACCCCTCATCCATTAGCATCCTGGCCTCTTAGTCCACAATTCAACACCAGGACCTTTTTCATGCCTGAACCTCTTAAGTCATTTAGCATCAGGAAACTCATATAGTAGTATAACAAGCTTGCACATGCACTTAGATTTCCACCCAAAGATATTTAAGGCATTTGATGATGAGCTGCAGGTAATTGCACTTTGGGCATATGTGTTATTTTTTTCTAATTCCACACTAATAAATGAGATGACTCTAAAAGTATCCTGTGATTAGTATCCTGATTTAGGGTTATCATTATTATCAGACTTTGAGGTTGATTTTTTTTTTAGAAAATCCAAAAGTAGAAACTCTAGCTGCATTCAGCATTACAGTATATTTCTGAATCATAAAGAAGAATTGCGGGCTGTTAAACAGAAACACTGACTGACTACATTTCCTTTTGGCTGGGTGAATACTTTAAGACACCATTTTCAACACATGGAAGCTGTTTTTATTTCCATTCCCTGCAGCTGTACAGTTCAGCCTGTGTTGTACTTGAAATAAACAGGAAATCATTGCCTCTCAGACTGGTGGCATTTCTCTTTACACTAGGGTAACTTGTCTCCGCTGGCGATGTTGTGTAAGTGTTTGTTTGTGTGCATGTCTGGGTGTATGTGTGTGCTAACGTTCGTCAATGAATAGAATCCAATTAGAATGATGGCTGCTGTCATTAACTTAATCAGGGGCCCTCTTGGATTTGCTGTCTATCAATCTGACATCTGCCCATATTGTCACCTTAATTCAATTGCTATATTTGACAATGGGACTCCCTTGACGTTCTGTCTCTCAAATATGTGCAGTTTTTTTTTTTTTTTTTTTAAGCGCCGCAGAAGAGCGCAATTAACATCGCCCCAACTAAATGCTCTGTACCACTGGTGAATGTAAAATGTTTCAAGCATTTCTTGTTATTCAGAATCGCACAGTTAACTCATACAGGATGTACTATTAATAATACTGGCCCTCATGAGTAGATCATAGACTGCAAAGTGTTATATGAACAACTGTCCGCAATATACAAGTTGACCATAAAGTCTTCTTACAATTTGAATAATTTATTACAAAAGCAAATCAATAGTTCAATCTGTGGAAATGTTTACAAAATGAAAAGTAGATATTGAAGTTTTTTTTGCCTCATATAATACACCTCTATATGGGCAGCATTAGTCGCACAAACCACATCATGATGGTACTTAATTGCGTGCCATGTTCGCTGTACCATAGTCTCATTAATAGCATCAGTGATCTTTTGATGGATGCGATGGTACATCTCTTCCATACTTAATCCTGAGTCTGCGTATCCAATTTTGTTTCAATATTGTGCTTTTTCTTGAGGAGTAGCCATTTTTTAGGACTTGATTTAGCGGAACTATTTTTGAAATATTATTTTAATTCAGATATTGAGGTTTTAGGATAAACTGTGTTATTAGTCAGTAGGTAATGTTTTAATATGGGATTCTTTGTTTCACTTTGTAAGTTTTTAGTTGAGGTATCACATCTCTTTGAATTAGGAGTCAGATGACATCAGGTTGTCTTTTTAGAGACCAAATCCACAAGGATCACAGGGTCATCCCATTGTTGGGGATCAATTTAAAATGGAGAGTGATAAAAGTGATACGCACTGTAAGGTCGGGATCTATTTGCCTCTGTGGTGTGGGCCCTCAGTACTGAGTATGTTGTATCCTGTTTGTGATCACCTGAAGTCAGATTAAATTTGTAAAAAAATGAGACCGAAATGAATCTGGACTTTATTCTTGGAACTTCCAACTAAAGAACACGCTAACAATTTCATCAACAGGATACCTAACATACACAAATGGAACAGGATTACAAACTTTGATAACTACTGAGTACATAGAACAGGTCTGATTAACATATCACATTAATTACTTTTGCACTCATTTTTTTTTTTTTTTTTTTTTTTTTTTTATTGTAAAGAGACTTTGTGGACACCCTGTGTTTTGTGTTCATTGTACATGTTTCATGGGGTGTGGTAGTGTTTATGCCCCCTCCATTCGTATTTCCTGTCTTTCTTTTCTCTTCTTACTACTCCGCTCCCCACAACAGCTTACATGTGCTTTCTGTTAGACTTTTCTTTCTTTCTTTCTTTCTTTCTTTCTTTCTTTCTTTCTTTCTTTCTTTCTTTGACTTTATTTCGACTTTATTTCCTTTTATTTAACCCTCAAAGAGCTCAACAGCTGCCTGCAACCAAAAAGCATCTATTGATGTAAAATGTTTAGTAACCTTTGAACCACTAATTCGATCAATACATGTACATAATTCAGATAAATTGCAGTTACTTAGTTGTGGGTTTTTTTTTTTTTTTGTTTTTTTTTGCAGCATCAGATGTGCCCCATTTGGATGTTCAAAGGCTTCATATGAATGTGGAAACAATAACAACTTCTGCTATACTGATTCACTAATAAAACTGATATATATA
>JAQQZY010000015.1:9833648-9846096 GCA_030068375.1 Ostorhinchus rueppellii
AAAATACTGTTATGATATTGATGTTTTGTTCAATAAAAGTTATAATTGCACCACTGTTAGGATGTTATTGGGGTTGAAGGGGGGTTTCGTCCTCTAAAGGGGGGCCTGAGAGAAAATAATTGGGAACCGCTGCATTAAACCAACGTTTCCAGTCACTGAAATCACAACTTTTTGAAATCGGGTCTCAGAGCATAGTTTTAGGTAGCAATCATGGCTAATTTTCAAAAGCACCTCCAAACACACAGTGCATGACTTGGCCAAAGCTATGCTAAACATCTATATAATCGTGTCTCACCTCATCCGTTCCTAATTTTGCCTAAATCCATCATTTTTTTTCCGCTAAAATACAAAAAAAGATCATCTCAAGTACACAACTAGCAACTCAATTGATGTAGCATTTCAAAGGAGATCTTTGATTGGCCTGAAATTTGATCCTATACCCCCCCACCACCACCACCACCACCACCCCATTTTGTGCCGTCACTTTAACGTCTCGAGCATCAAAGAAGTCATGGATATAGATGAGTTGATGTCAGGATAGATAAGTTGTAACACCAAAGTTTGTAGAATTAAATGCAGATGATCAGCCTTCATGTCAACGTAAGACAAAAGACACGTGTTTAATTTGCATTTTTTTTCATTTCATTTGTATTTTTGACTTTTTTTTCTTCACTTAAACCTACCTCTAAACCTCAGTATGTGATGAATTGAAAGTGAACAGTGAGAATTTAGAGGCACAAATGGGGAATTCATTGAAAACATCCCCATTTTTAGTCACTTCCTCATATCGTTGAGCTGTGGCTAAAGTCAACTCATAATATTCAGTGAATGTATGTAATGACACTGCCTGTGGCTTATCATTAGACTCATAAAATAATTGCCTGTCATGTTTTTTTTCACATCGTATCCAATGATGACAAATAAATCAGCAGTATTAGGAGAGTAAAGTTACACAAATATCACAATTGGGCCAAAAATATGACTAATCCTGTCCCTTTGATTAAACTGATGATTAGTCTCACTTCCACTTTTCAAAACAAATGAAATGATGTAAAGTGAATATACTGTATGCTACTATTGAAAATACATGCTGATGTATGAAGTATGTTAGATTTTTAAAAATTGTTTGTGTAATTTATAATTTTCATGTATGTTATTATTATTGTATAATAGAGATTGTTACTGAAAATGTCATGTGACCCAGTGAGTCCAAATCCATACCAGTTATTATTAATATATGATAAAAAAATAAAATAAAATGCATCACGCTTCATTAGATTCAGTGCTTCTCAGAAAGAATAGAATTAAAGAATAGATAAAAAAAGATTCAGTGCTTCTCATTTTATGTGATGATTAATTACTTAACTTTTTCTCATAATGACAACATTTTGATGTTCTAATCTGATTATGATTAAAAAAAGGCATCACGCTTCTTTATATTCAGTGCTTCTCAGAAAGAATAGAAATAAAGAAAAGAATAGAAAAAAGATTCAGTGCTTCTCATTTTATGTGATGATTAATTACACTTAACTTTTTCTCATAATGACAAGATTTTGATGTTCTGATTTTTATGAGATGAGGATATCATAAGTACAAAGTAAGGAATCTTTTTTTCTTTTCTTGTGGCACTGTTGGGGATAAGCTCCAACCAGTTTTCATGTACTACTATGTGCAATAACAAATACACTTCTCTTCTCTTCTATAAAAGGACATCCATATAATTAAAGGCAGATTCCATATTATGTATCAAAATCCTTGTGCAACTGTACATTTTTGTGTTTTTTTAATGATGTAAAGGATCAAACAAAACACAAAAGCAGAGAGCAGATTCTACCATTTATTACACATATTACATTCTTAAATAAAAATGCTCCACTTAACAGTTCTTGCATAGATATCTTACAATACCAATTTAGAAAAGAATTATGAAACAGACCAGTAACAAAAATAAATTTTCTTCTTCCTTAATAAAGAACATTACCATACTAACATCATATAATACAAATAATATTTTAAACACTTTGTACAGCAAAAAATTGTAAGTAAACCAAGAAAACTTAAAATATGAACTGAACAGAGGTGACAGTGACATGAGAGGAAGGTGGGTGGGTGTGGAGGTTGGTGGAAGGTTGATGGCGTCATCGTTACAGAGCCCCTGTCGGACAGGTGAGACATACATCTGCTGTCTTTACGTCTATTCATCCCAGAAAAGATACAGTGCACAGATGCCGTATCAGTTATGGTTTCAGCTCACTGTACACACACACACAAAAGTGCTAAAATATAAGCTTGGAATTGGTCATTTTACCTGATATGTGACACGAGGATTGGTACCAAAACCTTACTATCCCTGGGAACGTTGTATAATACGACAGTGTTCATTATCGTCTCTTTTTTCTTTTCTTACGCGTCTAATTTTGCCACTTTTAATAATATGTTGCTCACCAGATGTGTAGATTTTGGAAATAAAATATGACAATTACGTCGCACACGACATTCATGAAGACAAGCAGGAAGAATATCGCACTAATTTCTAAAATCTTAAACAAAAAACATTACCTCAGACTTTAGTTTGGCACTTAAAATGAGAGAAAACGCTTGCTGTTGTCCTGTCCTGTCGTGTCCTTAATCTCTACAATGCAGCTGGTGAGCAGCATGCTAAGTTAGCCACTAGGAACAATTGGCAAGTAATGTTTGGCATAAGTTCCAACAATTTCCCTGTGACCAAGTCTGAGTTAAATTAAAAGTACTGTGTGAAAGAGTCGGTTTGTAGCATGTAAATCGCTATTTTAGCAATTGGTTTTACATGTTAAGAATTTGCAAAGTTTATCTTCTGTGTTTCTTCCAAAAAGTGCAAACTTCACTGGCTTGTTCAGCATTGTTAAATGTGACAGAAAATGTGACAAAAACTGATTTCAGAAGACTCACAACTTCTGTTCCTGCAAGGCAAAGCTTAGTTTTGCACAAGGTGGGAGACGATTAAGACTGCAGTCGAAACACTGAAGCTCCAACTGATAACATGAAGTGAAAGTTTGTCTTCGCGGGTTGTCAATCAACAGGCTGCCACATGAAAACCATACCAGAAAGATGAGGTATAAATTGATATTGGGCTATAAATAGTGGAAAGATTTAACCTAAGATTTCCTGTCACGAAACTTTGAGACACCCATGGGACATTGTTGGTACCAATCCTCTTGTCACAAATAACAAGATAGAACAACAAGCCAGATTGATCTAAAAAGTTATGAACTCAAACTACTTTCCAGGAATTCACGAGTCACTGGAGACCAACTGGGTGGATAAACTGGCAGAGATAGAAAAGCAGCCGTATGGATGGGTCTACCGCACTGAAATAAATTGGACATTAAGCCGGCAAGGTGTTTATTTCAGTCTCACCAGGGGACTGCTTAGAGCTCCCAAGCTGCATAGCTCTTGAGAATACTTCCTAGTACAGCTGGATATCTTAGGACTATGAGTGTGTTTGGCCCCAGGGGGCTCTGACGGTTGTGGTTCGGTGGAGAGGGTTTGGTGTGGGTGAGGTGAAACATACAGACAAAAAGGGAGGGGGTAAGGAACTGTGAATCTCTTATATACTGACACACCAAGCATGGACAAACACAGTCGTTATAGACAGACAGAGTCACTCCTGGATGCCACTGATACCAAGAAAGTTCAACCAAGTCACAGCATGATGGAATGTTTCCACAATAAAATCCCCCAAATAAAGGTGATGTAGAAGGCATTTTCACTGGAGGCTTCAGCTGATTTGTCAGTCTAATTGATCACTATTCGACCTGTAGCAAATGGTTCTTGGTGACAAAGTGCATCCTGGGTGTGTAACAAATGTTAAGTGGATATTGAACAGAGTGCTCCAACAGACTATGCTAGCAGTGCGTGCACACAGAGAGTGCAAAAGCTAAATATGATCATGTAGTGCAATGTTTGCAAGACCTAAAGCAAATCTATTGAAAATGCTGAAATGTCTGAGACAGTACTGTCGCCACATAAGCTTAACTTCACACAGAGCGTTCTGTATGTGAGATCTCAAGCTATTTACAAAAGCTGCCAGAAGAGACAATCCTTCTTCATGGTGATAAGGTGGAAAACTGGATCCTGGTCCTCCAAAGACCTGTGTCTAAACAACTGTAATCAGTCAAAAAGGATGTCTAAATGTCATTTTCACACTGGTATTATTTGCTTCAGTCTTTTCATCTGCCTCCCTTGACTCTGCTGGGTTACACATCTTTACTACTGTTCAGATCTGTGGTAAAGCGTGGATCTTTTCAGAAATACGGTACATAAACCCCAACACTACGCATAAATCTAATCTGAATATTTGTTTTGACTGGACCAAAGTGTTTCTTCTAAAGGATTTTCAGTTACCGTCAGTATGTTCACATTTATCTTAACTAAATCATTTACTTGCAAAGGGAAAATGAATCAAAGTCAAAGTGGCCTTAATTTTTAGGTACCTTTGGAAGAACTGGGCTTAAATGTACTTCTAGGGACTTCATTTTACCCTCCAAAAAGTCCTTCTCAGAGGGTTCTACTTTTGGATAATAGGTGCATTAGCATGAAGTCACAAAAGAAAGCAAGTAACTGATGGACTGGCCACAAAGATCTGGTTTTACCCTGTGTTTCCACCAGACATGACGTGAATTCTTCACGCGATGAGATTACATATAAAGCGATTGCCGCTTCATCTTAAGCGGTGAGCGATGAAGCGGTAAGGGTTTCCAGAGAAAAATCGCTTGCCACTCACCACTCCCGCATGCCACTCACCGCTCAAGTTGAAATACTTGAACTTTTCAAGCGAATTAGCACCAGGACAGCCTATCAGCGTGGAGGTCATCACAGACGTGCTGACGTAGGGCGTGCAGGGCTCCAACCGTGCAGATAGCAGATGGAAAGGCGCTCCGCAGCTGGAATGGAGCGCCGGTAGTTGGTATCCTGGCGGAAGATCCTGGCACCAGCCCTAGTTAGCAGGTCTTCAAACTGGGCAACACTCAGCCTGAAGTAACCCTGGAACCGGCCGTCGTCCAGGCGCTGTTCCTGCAGGAGACAGTCGAACTCATACCGCCTCCATAGGGTAGTATGCATCCAAAAGCGATACTGGCGCCTCGCCTGCAGCCGAAGCTGACTTCTCCATGTTAAGTACAGAACAGCGATGGTGGTAGTCGGAGCCATGGTCGACAATGAAATGACGCAATGCCGTGGCAAGCGTTTTTTGTATATTTGTACCAGTGACAAAACTTGAGCATCTAGCGCGGTGCGATTCATTTGTTGCATGAATTAATTCGTGTTCAACGCTTCTGGTGGAAACACAGGGTTAGAGCATTATGAGCATCATGCAGAGGAGTCAAGCCCAACAGCGCTGCCTAACATCTACCATTGCCATTCTTTTCCTAGTTTGTCTTTGCAGGTCCAGACCACCTGGACTGCCTGTTAGTTCACTGGACTGTAGGTTTTAAAGATCTAGGTACTTTGGGTGAAAACTTGCCTTTGGTTGACTCTCCGATGCGTCTTTTGTTTTGTCATTGGGGCATGTACTTTATTTTTCATCACCTTCAAACCTTTGAATTCATCAAGACTTTCTGAGGTCGGTGCTTTGTTGAGGTCCATGTCCAGATTTTAAGTTCTTGACTGAAGAGATTTGCCCCAGTCTGCCAGTGTGAAAACACCTTTAGTGTACCCCAAAGGACAGATTACAAGTTTAGACCATTGGATATAAAACAGTATAACATACTTCTCTAGACTCCAGCCACCTTTGCAGTATGAGACTTAATGCTATTTGCAGCATGCTAAGAAGCTACGTTCAACTAAAAGCTACTTCAGTCCTGCTTAAGCTGCTAGCGCCACTACACTGGGCACTCTACAAGACCATGAGAACATTATTTTACATTGTGTGAACAGTGAGTTCGGCTCCAGCTGACAGTAGACAGAGACAGGAAATGTTATGAAGCATGAAGAGTTGGAGCATAACAGTAATTAAGATTTAATGGGATGATATAGTAAGAATAAAAAAAAAACTACCCCTCTCCTTCCGGCCTCCATCCATCACTCCTTTTCTGCATCTCTGCCTCTCAGCTCTTTCCTCTACATCTACTACATTCACAGCAGTTAACTTGCAAATATGCAAATCTTTGGGCAAAGTGTAAAGTGTGCATTCAGCATTCCTGCAGCTGATAGTGCATGGACAACCGCTGTGGACAGAGAGGGAGAGATGGGGCGTGGACGGAGGGAATAAGAGTGGCACTTCAAAACGGTGACAGAGGTGGAAGAGGGAGGGTTTTGACGAGATAATGTGGATTTAATATCTGGAAGGAGTTTGCAGATAAACGTTAATTTATTTTATCTGCAATCCATGAAACAGAATGCAGAAGGTGGATATTCATGTGGGTAAATTACTCTATATATTTTTACTCTCTAACTTTAAATTTCTTCCTGTCTCTGGGCTTTTCTCTATGCAAACAGATCTTCTATTTGTTCTGCATCAAATCTGTCCACTGGGTACTGGCTGCTGGAAACGGTCCAGCTCAAGATCCCTGTTGTTTTTCGCCCCCCCATCCCCTTCTAGACCGCTTGGTTTTTCCTGCGACCCAGAGCTATCTCATTAGCTTAATTGTGAGGAGAGATTGCAGAGAATGCTAATCAGAGCTGTGGGACGGCGGCTGTAGCTGGCCCGGAGGAGCCTGAGAAACGACCAGAGACCGGATCGACGCTGTGACGGAGAATCCCGCTTCAACAGGCTGGGAGACATGAAGGGAGCCAAGTGTGAAATTGTTTTTATGCGAGTATATGATCTGTTGAATGTCAAATCACTTAAAATGAAGAGAAAGAGTTTTGTTACGTCTTCAACATTTGGGTTATTAAATGTACCTCTTTAAATGTTAAAAAAAACCCTCTTCACTTACAGACTGTTGGACAGACACTAAAGCGTACGCAGAGCTCTGGCTAGTTTCGACAGATTTTTATCCAAATGTTGCATTGCCAGTTCCTAAATTGCTTTGCCTCTACTCAAAGAAGACACTGATTGTTACAATTTGCCATGGTACACGTTTTCTTTCACTGACGACTGTGTCCAATGTTATAAAATGACAACAAAAATGGCGTTGAATTGGCAGCGCTATCATGATTAGGCGCCAGATTTTCTCTCAAGGAAAAAAAATTCCACCAATTACTATCTGTCTGTTCTTGGAATTTGGATTTTTGCACCATATTTTATACTGTTTTTAACCTGTTAACATCCACAAGGTTACTGTGAGGACGTTATTAAAAAGGGGACAATGTTTAGCTTCAGTGTTTCACATGTGGCTAAAACACAACTTAACATTCATCGGTTTTACCATGGCTGAAATGTAACCCAAACCCTAGCTGAGGTCGTTCCATGAAGAGTATACATGTTAAAAGGTCAAAAATCAGAATGAAGACTTTTTGGGTTTCTTTAAGACTTGTAAGTAAATAATGATTGTTAGCACCCTCTGTCATTTTGAACAACAAACTAACTGGAGTCTGTAAAGGGTACGACACCAGAATGTATGAAAGAATGACTGGATGTAGGGTCTGAGGAAAAAGCTAATAAACATATGTTAACCACTGCTTATAATAAAAAGATTTCTTCCACATTTGCACACGTTCATCAGGTACAGTTACACACACCCACACACACACACCCACCCACACACACACACACACACACACATTCATGCCATGAAAATCCTCACAAAAGTGCTACAATCCCTATCCCTCTATGATTGTTTGTCCTGTATAGGAGGCCCCCTTCTATATGCCGTTGCATGTCTCAACATTTTGGCATGACCTTTGCATCATCCAAGCTGAAGAAAACAACCATCGATACAGCTTCTGTAACGGATATGAACGATAATGAAATCAACTCAAAAGTGAAGCACTGGATTCATCTCAGTCGTGGCTTTACATTGTACTTAGCAGAAACTAGAGAGCTAGAAGAGAAAGCTGCCGCTGGATCTCCTGCTGATATCTCCTGACCGGGGAGACACTGCCTGTGGCTAAAGGGCAGTTCCATGCTGGAGGTTTTTGGTATTGATTGTTCGAAGCTGCACCATAAAACCCCCCTGAAGGGGAATGCTGTATATTTCACCTAATGAAGGCTGGCAAGGCCAACTGGCATGATGACTGGGCACGTCAGGATCTGAAATCCCCCTACCAGCCAGAACCCTCCACCCTCAAAAAGACACACCAGTCAACAGCAGTGTTCGGCTGCGTGCATGTGCTGAGGGGCATATAGGTGGTGGGCGGATGGAGCAGCGTTGTCAGCACTGATGTTGGTGCAAGGCCAGATCATCTCTTCTGCAACCACCCAGAAAAGGAAGCAGGCATTATGGATATGGTTCAGTTGTGCCTCTCATGTCCTGTAATCAACACTTTTTGATTGATATCCTAGTAATTACAATTAGGTTACCGAGGTTAGTCACCATTCTTCATCAAATATTAACTAAGCAGTCCTATAAACTGCCCATTCCCTAATGCCGGAGCATGACCTACAAGTGAGCTGCAGATTTGATTCAGGTTTCCAAATAAATTTACAATGTGAGAAGTCCACAGACAAGGTTTTGGGCAGTAATGAATGATCATATTCTTCTGGTGATTATACTTACACCCACATATGACCATGTTCACAAATTGCACAAGTAACAAAGGAGCGTTTTCTTTGCATAAGCCAAATCTTGTAAAAGAAAAAAAAATGCCAAAGTCAGAGTGCAGTTGCCAGATTTGCGGTTGTTTTACAAACCTAAGGTTAACCCCTTGATGCCTGAATTTATTTCCAATTATGGAAAAAAAAATCTCTAGTGTTTTTGCTTTCGAGTAGATAGTATTGTGGTGGCATTTTGGAGCGGAGGGGGTTTGATGCGAATTTGCGACAATCGGCGTCAAGGGTTTAATCTGAAATAGTCTACCAAAAACGACTTCCTCTATCGCTGGTATCTTCTTCATTTGCTTGGAATGGCCTGGGAACTTGGCTCAGTTTGGCTCAGTTCAGCCATCAGCACACCACTGCAAGGTATATGAGTTTTACTTGCTTGTTGTCATATGTCAAACATGATGATGCATTACATATTCTGCTTTGACCAATCTGTGATTTGCGTAATTTTATGCCATGGTTATGGTATTGGAACCTTGGCAACCGCAGTGCCAAATTTTTCAGATGGCAGCTGGTGGTCCTCATTCTCACACAGAGAAAACGCCCCAAAATCTCATGTTAAGGTGAAGCAATTCCAGATAATACCTTCCGTGGAAACTAGCGTAAGTCAGAATAGTACTAACTTTCAATGACTGATTGATGTGGCTTGTGTTTTCTATTGGTTTTTCTTAATAAATCAAACAAAACTGATCTTTTGCGTTGTGTCTTATAAGAGGCTGGGCAGTTTGACATCAGAAAACTTGCGGTTTCTTTTAAAACTGTTTTGTCAGTTTTGCTGTCTGCTGTTAAATTTACTAGACGTAATAGCAAAGGCACACACATCCTCGGGGATTATTGACATGTGTTTGACAGCATGTAGGGTTTTTGTGGAATAACCCGCTGCAGTTGTTTTACTCCTGTCTACTTCGATGAAGAATGGTGGCTCTCTGTACTCGTATGTAATCACCAATGCAACCACAGTCTCCAAAGTACAAAACGCTTATTAAATGAGAGGCACAAACTGTAGTGAGGGATATGTGGGTGATTGTTGGAACGGAGAACAAGCTGATTTCTCACTTCAAAGGATTTGGAATCGTTTGTTACCTCCAGCCGAGAGCTAAGATACTCTTCTACTAAACAACAGTTGCTAAATTCCTACTGTGAAAAAAGATTTGGGAGCAGAACATATAATTCCAGAAAGAGAGTGTGCATGTGTGTGTGTGTGTACATGAACTGGTGTGTGTGTGTTTGCAATAAAGCCTGTCATGCAGTGTTTTGTTTTCCAACTCTGTTCATTAGTTTAATAATTATTTTCCTAAATCTTATTAGACTTATCTCAAGAAGAGCCGTGAGCAAAGAAACTGCAGTGTGTGTGTGTTTGTGTGTGTGTTAACAGAGTATGTGTGCTTGTTCTGTATGCAATGTGTCTAGTGAGACATAATTGTTTTTGTCTTGTATTTTTTCCAAGTCTTTTTATGATTTTTTTTTCTTTGTGTTCATTTTTTTTTCCATATTTTTGCTGTAGAAAAAAAAGCACAGATAACATTGAAAAAAAAGTCAGTGCAGTCAATGGATACGAAACAGGCAAAGTTTGACCGAGCTGATGCGACCGAGTCCGATCAGCAGCACCCCCACACAAGTCGGTTGGTGTCTTTAGTCCCACGTGAACAGGCAAGAAGCAGCTCATCAGCCTCCATTGTTCTCGCCCTGCTGTACTGCCAGGAAGCTGAGATCTCAGTCTGTGAAAATACTCCAGGATGATTTTCAGAATCAACGGAACGCTGAAGAAAACAAGTAACAAAAGAAGATGTTTTTTCCAGTTTGGAGTCCTCCTCCTCCTGGCTCTGGTGGAGTGTGAGACCTCGGAGGGTCATGCTAGGGTTTCATTACTCATCTGGAGTGGATTTGCCGGGCAGAAAGGCAGCGTGAAAAACCGAAGACCTTTCCGCTCTCTGCTTTTATTTTACTCCAAAAAATAGTTTTGTATGATTCTGTTTTGTTTTTTTCATTCACTGGTTGCTCTCAGACTGCAGAAGCAAAGTCGGTGCAAACAGGGGTTAAAAGACCAACTCCTCTTCTCATCCCACACATTCTGTTGAAGTCATCAGAGATCTTAGAGTTTGTTTGTTTTTTTTGTTGTTTTGTTTTGTTTTTTGTTTTTTTCAAACACAATTCAGTGATATTTAAGACATTTTCTCTGAGAGAGAATTAAACAAAGTGTCACTCTTTAAAATAACAATAAGCAGAATTATTGTCCTCTAAGTAGAAAAAAAGGGAAGAAAGTGTCGCTGCGCATTTCTTTCAGATCGCCTGTGGAGGCAGCAGGCGTCTCAGTGAAGGTGAGAGACTCGCTGGAGGAGAGCCTGAGAGCTGTGGCAGCGCCCGCCGACAGAGGTCCCAGTGTCCGAGCCCTGGGTCCGGTTGTCGGCAATGCAAGAAGTCCTTCCTTCCAGCCTCTCTCCTGCAGATTGGCATTGTTGTTTTCTTCACATAGGTTACTGAAACTGACTGCGGCAGATGATGGTTTCTTATGTTCCGTGTATGACAAACATCACAAAACAAAGGCAAAAGTTGAGTATTTGATTCTACCACCGGTAAAGCACTAACAACTGACTATATGGATATTTAATGTTTCCCCACTGGAATATATTCTCCTGATGTGGCTTCATGTTAAACAGACACTGAATATAGAGAAAAGAAAAAAAAACAAAGGCGCTGTTATGTTTTATTAAGCGATGTAAGTATTTGGCAGTGTCCAAGACCCCGGGGCCACGTGCGAGCGCCTGGGGTTCACCGGGATGATGCATTCAAAGATGGATGTGTAAAGTGTTAACTATTGCGTGTGTGTGTGTGTAATTCTAAAGAAAAACAACAATCTAGCTACTCCTCGATTTCCTCCAATCCCCGTCTCCAGTAGGAGGGCCGTCGGTCGGTTTGAGCTTCGAGTCGTCGGCCCTCTCGGATGGATTCACGCTCCAGTCGCTGGTTGGTGTGTGGACGGGGAGAACGAAGCGGGTGGTTGGTAGCTCGACTGCCCATCCCTCTCTCCTCCTCTTTCTCTCTCTCTCTCTCTGTCTTCTCCTTCTCCTCTTCCTCCTCTCTCTCGCTCTCCTTTCCCTCTCCCCCTCAGATGTGCCTCTTCATGTGCAGGGCCAGGTGGTCCGACCGAGAGAAACACCTGAGGAGAGACGACGAAAAAACGCTGTAAGACACATTTAACACTGAAATATACACGACCGTATACACCAGGGGAGTCAAACTCATGTCCGTTCAGGGGCCACATTAAACCACATTTAATCTCCAGTAAAAAAATAACATAATAATTTATCGTCACCCTCTTAAAAGAATTGCCTAAGTCATTTTGGCATGTTTTAAAATTTGCCCAAGTCATTTAATTCTCTCATATTCCATGTCAGACTGACCTTGTTGTTTGTTTGTCAATAGGCATCTGTTGTTATAACTGTTTTGATTAAAATTGTTAGTAAATATCATTTTCACATGATCATATTCAAAAAATGGTTCAGTTTTTCGTGCTTCCTGAAAAATCTGAAAAAAATGACTGCCGATTATTTTAAGAAGGCGTCGATAGAAATAATGTCGACTCCAAACGTTCCTCTGTGTTTCACAGTGAAAAAAAAGTTAAATTATGTGATGAAAATGTTCATATCTACGAATTATCCTTTAAAAAATGTAAACAAGAAAAGCACTCAATGAGCACAGACCTCCGCCAAGGTAGTGTTTGTACTTTCCTCCACTAGATGGCACTGAATGACCTCATATGCAAATCAG
>JAQQZY010000015.1:10078294-10088450 GCA_030068375.1 Ostorhinchus rueppellii
TGGTCCCGCCCACTGGAGATTGAATTGGTCTGAATGTGGAACCTGAACTAAAATTGATTGTAAGATTGTTAATATCTCAGTGTAATTCTTGAATTTCACAAATTTATCCCAAGGGCCAAACTGGACCCTTTGGCGGGCCGGATTTGGCCCCCGGGCCTTGTGTTTGACACCTGTGCTTTAACCCTTTCATGCATGAATTCTGAAAACCTTAGTCCAGATTTGTTTCAGTGTCTATTCTTCTTTAGGCATAAAAAACAATGCAATTGATTTTTTTTTTATTTTTTTTTTGATAAACCTATTTTTCACAGAGTTCCAAAACTATCCACTCAGCTGGACACCATGAGTTTAATTTTTGAACCAAAGAAGCGTGTATGTAAAACACAGCATCAGAAAGTGATAAACTGTGTGAAAACGATGGAATAAAGACATTTTTAATGCAGATCAGGGGTGTCAAACTCATTTTAGTTCAGGGCCATATTCCCCCTAACATGACCTCAAATGGACCAGTAAAATAATAACAGTGAAAAAAGTAAAATGATATGTATGTATATTATGTTTACGTCTACAAAGTTTCCTTAAAAATCTGAATAATCTGAACTTCAAATGTAATAAGAATAACAAGTGCAATTTTAACAATATTCTGCCTCAGTTTATCAGTTTATCATTTCCACATGTGGCATTAAAATTATTACAAATACACAAAACATTTAATAACAGGCAGAATATCGTTACAATTGCATACATTCCTCTTAAGACATTACAGGTTGTTCATATTTGTTGAGCTTATTCATATTTTTTTTGCCAAAGGCTAGTTCATTAATGTAAACATTTTCATGTCGTTTTACTTTTTTACAACAAAGCAAAGAGAAAATTTGAAGTTGTCAATATTTAGAGGTAATTAAAATAATATTCTACTGGTTCTGACCCACTTTAGATTATACTGTTCTGCATGTGGAACCTGAATTATGTTTATCTTCAAAGTAATTTTTGCATTTCACAAATTCATCCCAGATTGGACCCTTCGGCGGGCCAGACTTTACCCCATTTGCCGCGTATTTGACACCTGTAATGTAGATAATCGGATGTTTTCTCACATTTGATCATATTCACAATTTTTTATTAGCAGTTGATTTACACCCAAATATGTCACCGCAGATCAGGTTTATCAAGAACAGGACAGTTACAGTAATAGTCTGAACTGCAGAGTATTATGGGATGGTGCATAAGTGTCCACTGTGTTGGCTGATATGGAACTAAAACAACAAAACCCATGAATTTATAAGAGAATAACTGTCCACTGGAGTGACCACCGGGCATGAAAGGGTTAATTATGACTTAATTTAGCAGCGAAAATCTGTTTCATATTCGGGCCAATGCAGTAACATCTCTTGTTTTGTGGTCTATATGTAGGACAGAGTTAATGTGTGGGGACTGTATGCATGTGGGCTGAGTGTTTTCAAGTGCCACAAATGACTCGGGATAATGTGTTGAAGGGACGAAGTTTAAACATGGAGGCCAACAAAGACTTTGGACTGGAAAGGTTGTCTGTCCCCTAGGGTTTGAGCGAACACACACACACACACACACACACACACACACACACGTACGGCAACCTTGATTTTTTTGGATGAGGTTGTGAGGGATTTGTCAGGTTCGCCGTGTTCACACCTCCGATCAACACAACAAATTTCTGATAAAAAGTGACTCTGACTCCTGACGCCCCCCTCCTCTTCATCACCTCCCTTTTCCTCACCTTCTCCTCCTCCTCCTCTTCCTCACCTTGTCCTACTGCTCGTCTCTTCTCTCCTTTCCCTCGTCTTATACTTTACTGTTCTTGCTGCTCCTGCCTGTGCCCTTAATGACTGAACACGCTTTGTGCACATCCAGTGCTACTTTTGTGTCATTTCCCAAATTTAACCTTTATTAACCTTTGTGGGGGGCTATGGCTCGAGTGGTAGAGCGGGTCGTCCAATATCCGAAAGGTTGGTTCAAATCCCGCTCTCTCCAGGTTAACCGTTGTGTCCTTGGGCAAGACACTTCACCCTCCTTACCTCCAGTGTCACTCACACTGGTGTATGAATGTATGAATGTTTGGTGGTGGTCGGAGGGACTGTAGGTGCGAAATGGCAGCCACGCTTCCGTCAGTCTGCCCCAGAGCAGCTGTGGGTACAAATGTAGTTTACCACCACCGGAGGGAGAATGTGAGAGAGAATGAATAATGGATCAACAATGTAAAGAGCTTTGGGTGACTTGAAAAGCACTATAAAAATCTCATCCATTATTATTATTATTATTATTATTATTAATAATAATAAATAATTCATCACCACTTATTATAATGTTACCTTCATGCAGTCATCTTCTACAACATTGATTCACCAGTAAAACTCATGGAATCTGATCAATGACAGTGGATGTAGATGCTTATTTTTTGTTTTCAGTTATTGGTCTCCTTTACTTAAAAAGTCAGTTTTTTCAGTTTTTTTTGTTTTTTAACAGAATAACTCTCGAGTTCAGTCTGAGATTCCATGAACATCTGCATGATCAGGAAATTAAATACAGGAAAATATATGATTTTCACTGAAAAAAAAAGAGCAAAATACAGACGCTAATATTAATAAATGAATAAATCAATAAATGGAAATAAGTCATTTAATAAAGGTTAAATTTGGGATATTTTGTGCTTTTCTAATTAACCCATTTACATCCAGTGCTACTTTTGTGTCATTTCCAGTCATCTTCTACAACATTGATTCACCAGTAAAACCCATGGAATCTGATCAATGACACTGGATGTAGATGCTTATTGTTTTGTTTTCAGTTATTGATATGTTTGCTTAAAAAAGATATGTCACCTTTTTTCATTTTTTTTTGTAATTTGTTATTTATTTATATTATTTATTATAATATTAGCGTTTTTTTTTTCCAGTGAAAATCATATATTTCCCCGTATTTAATATCCTGATCATGCAGCTGTTCGTGGAATCTCAGATTTGATGGTTATTATGTTAAAAAACAAAGAAAACTGAAAAAAGTGACTTTTTAAGCAAAAATATCAATAACTGAAAACAAAAAATAAGCATCTACATCCAGTGTCATTGATCAGACTCCATGGGTTTCACTGGTGAATCATTGTTGTAGAAGATGATGGTGTTTCCATGGTAACTACAGAGCCTCTGAACATCCAAATGAGTCATGTCTGATGACCATGACAAGATGATAAACTGCATTTTACACCAATTATTAACACATATTGATAGAATTAGTGGATAAATGTGTTAGATCAGTAGATTATTTTGGTCACCAGCTGCTGTTTGGGTCTTTATGGGTTAAAAAAAAGAATAAGAACAAATAACAAATATCAATGTAATAAGCTAAATATGTGTTATGTTGACAAAATATTAATAAAATGTTTCTTCTCATGCCCTGCCACATTATTGAAGGCATTTACTACAGTTTATACGTAGATCCACACACACAACATACAACACACATATAATATATGTAGGTAGTCACAGCCACCCAAAAGTTATGATCTTCAGATAGCTGTAGCGCTGTTAGCAGAGACAAATATTCCTTCTGTCTGATTAAATCTACCACTATCTAACACAATAATCAGGTCGTGAATAAATAGGCATCCAGCTGTAATCCTTTGTGTCTGCTCTGATATTCCAGATCATACGCGCATAAACAGTAAAGTTTCCATTCCCAAAAAAATAAAATTAAAAAAGGAGTGAGATTTCTCTACAACTGTTTGTTTATGAGGCCTCAAGAGGTGTTGCTAGGCAGATTTGTGGAAACTGGCCAATCAGAACAGAGTATGATAGTACAGTCTCTTTCAGACAGAGGCTGGATCCAGTGGCTGTCTTTACAGGATAATGTAAGATAAAAGATAACTAAGGATTTTGTTTGTTTGTTTTTTCCACCTGTAAATCATGTCAGTTGAAGCTGAGAATGGAAGTCTCAGTGGCCTTCATTAGAGTGGAGTGCTCAGCAGAGTGTGTACATGTATTAAACGTATGTGATATCTCAGACACACAGTGTTTGAAACAGTCGTCTCATTAAAACAGGCATTCGGGGAGGAGGTTGTTACTTTGTTAGTCATTTGTTTTACATGTGAACAGAATTCCTGGTGCTTCTAGAGGTAATTCAGGAAACAAAACAAGTTGTGCTGGAAATTGATTTAAAGGCAAGACAAGTTTACACAGCAACTTTCATGTAAAGGACAATTCAAGTGCTTTACATAAAACAAAAAAGCATCGCAAGAGAGGCATAGAAAGAGAAAGTTCAAATATAAAAACTTAACAAATATTTAAATTCAAGTAGACATTAAAACCATCAGCAACAAAATGTGATTTTAAAGTTCATTTAAAAGATGTTATTGAAGAGAAAATGCAAATTACAACAGAAAATACTTCCATGTTTCAGGTTCAGGACAACCACAAATCACTCATTTATAAATATGCATCTATTCCTGATATTCAGATCTGCAACACACGCTGAAGGAGAGGGATTTTAGGATCTGGGAATTAGACACTAGTGATGAAAAAATGAGTACCTCCACCAAGGAGGTTATGTTTTTGCCGGCGTTTATCTGTTTGTTTGCTTGTTTGTTAGTGTTCATAACAACTTGAAACATTCTGAACAGATTTGGGTGAAGTTTTCAGCAATTGTTAGAAATGGGGCGACGAACAAGTGATTACATTTTGATCTGGATCACCGTCTGGATTCAGGAATTTTTTAAAAAAAACATTTCTTTATCATTGGGAGATAGGGCATGACAGCACAGATTTACATATGAGGTCGTGGAGGAAAGTACAAACACTACCTAAAAAAAAAGTACAAACACTACCTTGGCGGAGGTCTGTGCTCTGTGAGTGCTTTTCTAGTTAAATAACTGTGATTTGAATCAAATGTTATGAAGAGACGTTTTGTAAAAAAGTACCTTCAAAGAAAGGTTTTTAGGAGCAAAGATGGACCACGGACAACCAATTTGACAACAAATGTGTAAAAAAAACAAAACAAAAAAAAAACAATAGAGAAATGTTTAAATCCAATGTGTTTCATAAGAGGAGAGTCTGTTATTTTATCTTTCCAGTGCGTAATATTGTTCAAATATTCAAGGACTGTGACTTCCTTTCAGTCTGTAAAGGGCACAGATTCAAGCCTAAGAACATGGAATAACTGAACCAATACTGAGTGCTCTGACACAAAAATCTAAAGGACCATCTTGTTACCAGCAGTGACTGTTTGTCAATATGCGTTCTTGTCTGTTCTTCTGTTCTTGTGAAACTTCATCAGTCAAGTACTGTTCCAACTGGCAAGTTCGCACAAACCAAGAGGACATGGAATACCTGGATGTTGTTCTTGTCAGCTAGCTTAAACCAAGGATGCACTGGTTGGTGACTCGTGCAGACTTGGCTGGGAAATAATTCACAAGATGCAGTTCGTGCCGGTCCGGCTGTGAGCCCGCCGTTTGGGTGGGAGCTGGGGGGTCGTGAGCCCACAGGCTCGACCAGGAGGTGGGCGGCTGTACCCGACTGAACCGAAGAAATGTATTACAGTATTGAAAAATATACAAAATGTTTAAATAACATGTAAATACTAGTACAGATGTATTCAAATCAAATCGAGTGACGCTGTGGTGATTTGAGGGAAAGGCTTTTAGAATTAGGGAGTAGGGCAGCACAGTGGTGCAGTGGTTAGCACTCACTCCCAGCAAGAAGGTCCTGGGTTTGATTCCAACACCAGTCGATGGACCTTTCTGTCTGGAGTTTGTATGGGTTCTCTCCTGGTATATTACACAAATCTGCAATGAAAAGACCTTTTTTCACAAATAGAGTCATGTGAATAAAAAAAAAAAATTGATGTGGACGAATGTTACAAGAGAAGAAGAGTTTTAAAAGAAACATGGTGCAGTATGTTAGGACACACCAGGAAACTGAATATTTTTAAATTTAGTACAGATAGAGGGGTAATATATTATAATAATGAATATCAACACCCTTTTACATTCGTCGCCGTGTTTCTGACGTCTTGTGTCATCTTGCGATAATAAATAAAGCATCACATTTGTGATTTAATGGAAAAACCAACATTATGCACTTCTGTTTTTTCAAAATTTAGTGAATATTGGTAAAGTTTTGCGCATAAGTCTAATGGAAATGTGACTACTGTGTCCCAACTATTCATTCGTACATTATGAATTATAAACACAGTTACTGCTACTCGCCTGTTTACGTCAGTATAAAAATATCACCTTCATCATTTTCGACTGCTTTTTCCTTCAAACCTTCTTACTTCTGTCCTTTTCTTCTTCTACTTCTTAAATCTCGCCCTCCTGCTGTTTTCATCTGTACTCCAGTTGCTCTATCTTTTTCCTCCTTTTCTCCCATATTTCTTCCTCTTCGTACACCCGGCCTCTCCAGCTCTCTGGTTTCAATTGTCTCCCTTCATGTCCCTCCCTTATATCACCAACCTCTCTTTTTCATACACAACTTATATTTACATTGCGGTTCCTCTCTCCTCCTCATCCCCCCTCCTCCACTCTCTTCTCCTCTATATCATCTCTTTCTTTCTGTCCTCCTTCCTGAGAAACAGCTCCTGCTGAGGACGCAGCGAAACAAAGTTAGCTAATGGATGTAGTTACATCTTCCCCCTCCTCTTCTTCTTCCACTTCCTCACTAATCAAAACACAGAACTGAAGCTGTCAAACAAGCTGCGTTATTAGTTTTAGGGGTAGTACACAAGTTGAGTTGCATATTACATGAAAGCGGCTCCTCCCAAAATGAATATGGAAACAATTGCTTTGTATTATCTTCAGTGTAATGAGCTCCTCATGTGCCTCTGCCACATCTGGGCCATTAATAAAGAATGGGGGGAGGTGAAGGGAGAAACAGAGGGAGAGGAGGGTGCTGGGTGGAAAAATAGAGGACACATGAAACACAAAGCAATACAGCCATCAGCGATGCCACATTTTGCAGCAGCTCCCACTGGATATGTGTGTCTCCTGGTGTGTCGAAAAGCTAAGGTGGAATACACACACATGCACACACACAGCGTATCCACAAAGGCAGTATAAACAACAGTTTGTCACTGTCAGCTGCTAAATTCACAGAGGCAACTGGCTTCTTGGAAGTACGAGTGTCAGGACTGTCAGCAGTCTCACGAAGCAGGAAGAGGATCCACATGCAGGACGCATGGACGGGCACATTGGAATGGTTTATGAAAAGAGCCTACTCATACCTATGCATGAAGACAGACAAGTGGATGGGACCACTGAGGGAAGCAGTGTTGATCAGAGGAGCAGAAGATCTCGGGCTGTTGGCCTGGGCGCTGGAGAATGGCAGAGCAGAAAACCTCTTCCTGCCCAGTGAAAGAGAATCTTCTATGAGGATGTTTAGAAAGACATGGAGATTGAGGAAGACTCAGGAGACAGCCTGGATGAACTGTTCAGGAGACATTTATCGACAATGCCAGCTTAGAGATCAGATACTCCCCAAAGCAGGAGAAATCCAGGTTTGGATATACTTCTCATTGGTGTGTACTCGTCGTTCATACCTCTGTACAGAACTGGAAACAGGCTGCATTCAATCCACTGTCATTATGAAATAAGGAAAACACAATGTGACGATCAGACTCTTTTTTTTTTTTTTTTTACCTCATAATCTGTTGCTGTGGTTTCCTCAGTTATTAGCAACATGCAGTACAGTGACTCTTGTTTTTAGTTTAGCAACATTTAGATTAGATAGAACTATATTGAGAGCCCTCATTCCAATAGCAGGGTTCCAATAGCAACACACCAACAAGAAATATTGTAAGAGAATTGTAATAACAAAAAAAAAGTAGTTTAAAAAAAAACAGGCAATTGTGCATAGGAAAGTTGCAGTAGCATCAACAAAAAACAGATTAGCAGTAACAATAATAGTAATAATAATAGAAATGAATTGACAACAAACAAACTGGATACAATGAATTCTGTTTCACAGCTCAGACTGCACAGTCCCACGGAGCAGATGACCTTGACCTTTGACTTCCAACACTGAATCAGTTGGTCTCTCCGTTTAAATGATCCCTTCAAGGCATTCCAGAAATATCGCATTCATTAAAATGGACAGGCTTGACCTTTGACCAATCAAATCTTTTTACTCCATCCCTGAGTTAATGTGATGTTCTGTGCAGAATTTTAAGACATTCTGTCAAAATCCCATTGGCAATAATCTTATTATAGAGATGCATGAATACATGGATGCGTCGAAAACAATACAATTTAAATAAATTCTCTGAGTTGTTGGTGTTTATTTAAACCAGTCTCTATCATCCTGGGGGGAGTTACCAAGGTGCTGTAATCATCTTTGTGTTGGGGGGGGAGGGGCTTTAAGTAGAACACTTGAATATAGAGACATTGGCCTTATTGTTAAAATAGCTAAATTCTCACAAAAGAAAATGAACAATCACAGGAAACTAAGCAGATCTGCATCACAACCCGTCCTTTTCAGAGTGTGGTTGGTTAATGTTTTGTGTAGTGAAGGGAACTTTAGAAATAGCTATGCCAAAAAAAAGTGGAAGGAAGGAGAATGCCAACTGAAAGAGTTATCCAGGCACGTTTGCTCCAGTATCTGTGACTCAGACTAGTCCTGAACTTGAATACCATTAGAAATGATCTGCACTTGGTCCAAAATGTGGTGTAAAGTCAATCTGGGATCAATTTAGGCTTTTAAATAATTGTTTTTGTTTTGACACGCTAAACCCAAGTCACACAAACTAAAGAGCCAATGCCAGGTTATAGTACCATGCTTCCTGGAAGACAAAAAAAACTGCCAAATAAATCAACCTGATCCTGACATTTGTGGTAGATCATTCCTTAAAGAACTGATCACCAAGTCTCTGAAACTGTGACAAACAAGTGGCATGCTGGTAAAAAAAAAAAAAAAAAATTTGAGGAGAGTGATAATGCTAAAGTTAATATATGCTGATCCGAGGCAAAGCAAAAGTGATGTGGCTACTCTGGAGGGTGACAGCAGACGCATATTAGATAACAAATAGCACCTGGTCATGAATACTGAGGATGCTGTGGCTCTGGACCCGAAGCAAAACAACCAGAACACGAGATCACAGCTGAAGACCAGTGAGTGGACCACAGGAGCCACCATAGGCTGTAGACCAGAGGTTGTGGCTGACGAGGTCCTACAAAACCAAAACATTTTAAAGGACTCCAGGAAAAGTAGCAACGACTGTGGTGGAAGCTAATGGGGATCCGTATAAACAACTGGACCGCACTGGAAAACCAGGATAAACTTTAGCTGACCTAAACGAAGGAGAAGGCTTCACGTCGTAGCAGCCAGTCGGCTAGGGGCAAACAGTGGAGTAGGGATAGACATGCAGAAAGCTAAGTGACATAGACCGGAGGTTAGCCATCACTGCAGCTCAAACAGGCTGGAGGTCTGGTTGGAGAAGGTTGGAGGCTGGGTAAGACCTTCCTAGAAGCTAAACAGAGATAGTGGCGGAGATGCTGAGGCAGAGTTACGGTGAAGGCAGCGAACTGATGCACAGAGTCAAAGACAAGTGGTCGTACGCAGCCTGAAGGGGAGGCTGGGAGCTAGCAGATGCTAGCAGACTGGTGGCTATCAGACCAAGTGCTAGTAATCACAGGAGACACTGACAAACACATTACAAAAAAAAATATGCGGATGCAAGCAGTTTGGCAGCCAAAGCTACAGACTCAGCAAGAGTTGGTATCTTCATTAACCAAGGTCTTACAGTCACCTCGCAGATGGCTTATCCTGGAGTGGCATCCTGTTAACCTAAACTGGAGTTGGAATTTTTGGAAGTGGTCTATCAATGGGTCAAAACGTGGTATTCCAAATCTCTCTGACGGGACATTTTAGAGACAATTTGACAGATTAGTGTTGCTAAATGGCCCATATTTGTACTTTTAAATTCACTTTTACTTTAATTTGACCATAAGAGATTATCCAAAATATTTTTTTATTTATTATTTTATTTTGAAATAAATGTTGGAATGACAATCAATTAACCCCTTAACGCCTGAATCGATTTCCAGTTGGGGGGAAAAAAAGGTTTGACTAGCGTTTTTTTCTTTCAAGTAGATTGGATTTTGATTGCATTTTGGAACGGTGGTGGTGGTGGTGGGGGG
>JAQQZY010000015.1:10219598-10233084 GCA_030068375.1 Ostorhinchus rueppellii
GTATCCCTTACTCGCAAGGGTGGTGCTGGAAAATCTCAATATTGAGGGCGATTCAGCCCTTAAACTTGTCCCTCAACATCACGTTCTTAGAATTGGGACAGCACTTGCCCTTTGCGGGAGTGCGCATTTTTGAGATTGAGGGTTAAGGGGGGAATTGGGATTCGGCCTTAGTCGTTCATGTTTGACTGCAAATGTTTAGTGAATGAAAAGCCAGAAAACGCCAGGAGGGGAATCTCCTACGTCAGAAACACATTCACCTTCACTGTTAAATTACATAAGCATCGCATGTGAAAAATACTGAGACAAAACAATTATCCCCAGGCAGTTTGTCTCAGAGGCGGGCTGAAGAAAACACACAGTTTGACGAAAATGAACAGTGTCAGGTGGAAACGTGCCACCAGTCCTCCATCCTCTACTTACAGTGACTCTTTCCAGCTGAAACTGGTAGTGGAAGGGCTTGAAGGCGGACACGTCTTGGTTGAGCGGTGAGAAGTTTGCAGAGAAGACGCACTGCAGACAGGAGGGCAGGTCGTCCTTCCACCTCACCTCCCACAGGCAGAACACGCTGTGCTTACTGCACAAAAGCTACACAAACACACACACACACACACACGGGCAGAAGCGTGAAACAAAGGAAGGAGGTGTTACTTTTTAAGATCAATACCTGTGAGAGAACTGACAGAAAATGGATCAAAGTGGTGCAAAATGTTCCAAAACCAAAACACACACTGAACAAGCTTTTACACATGCAGACCTTAGACCAGTGCAATCGAAGGTTTTCAGGAAATATCTATCAGTAAAATGCTTCCAGAATAAAAGTAGTGAAATTTTACCACCTGTGAGTCACTGATAAAGACAAATCTAGTCATAAATGCTGGTTGGCTGAAGTTTCCAAGATACAGTCTTTGATCAAAATGTGAAATTTGAGAATTAACATGAGTTCGGGTTCTGAGACAAACAAAGGAATGTTTGTCTCAGAGCTACTACATCTACCCCAAAACATTAGCCAGGTTTACATGGAGCCGAACATTCCGACTACGATCGGTTTGGGGGCTCATTCAGAAAGAAAATAGCCCATATAAACACCTCATTCCGAATGAAAAGTGCCAACCTGAAAGAATATTTAATCGGAATGACAGGGGTGGAATATTCCTTTACCCAAACTGAATGAGGTGTCATGTATACAGTCAAACGGAAAGTTGTCAGGGTGCGTTCTTTCCTCGTTCTTTTCCTCCTTCTCTTTTCCACTATTTTAATTCATTATTATTTATGTTTTACTGATTATGCTTTACTTGGAGTTGTGTGCTTTTAACTCATCTCTTTCCATTTTTCGGTAATTATTTTTTTTGTTGATGGAAAGTTCATTTATTCATTAATGATCCATTCATTCATTTCAGGGCACTTTTCAGTTTATATTTTGTAGCCAAAATTTACTCAAAGACTTGTCATTTTTAATATATTACAGTTTTATATATGTCGTTTGTTTACAAAGTATTCAAAATCAAAACGGACGTCTTTGGCATGGGAACAAATTTTGCATAATTTTTTTAATCAAAAAGGCTGAAGCAAGAGTTGGGGGTACTTAGCTAAAAAAAAGGAAAAAAAAGTGTATTTCAGGCAGTATTCCACTGCAAAAAGTTTGACAACCAATGATCTAGATCAGGCGTGTCAAACTCATTATAGTTCAGGGGCCATATTTAGCCAAATTTGATCTGAAGTGGGCCGGACCAGTAAAATAATAATATAAAAATATAGAAATAAGGTCTACTCCAAACTTTCCTCACTGCTTTAATGTGAAAAAAGTAACATTACATTATGAAAATGTTTACATCCACCAACTATCTTTTAAAACAATGTGAATAACATACACAAACTGAATAAATAAGGGCAATTTTAACAAAATTATGCTTCACTTTATCATTTAAGGACATAATGTTGTTAAAATTGCACTTTTGTTAAGCTATTGTAGGTTCATATTTTTATTCAGGTTATTCACAGTTTTTGTGAAATTTTACTTTTAGTGTAAATACATGAAAATATATACATTTACCAAGAGAAAAATGTGGAATCGCCCTTAAGTAGCTGGGATAGGTTGTAGTGACCCTCGTGAGGATAAAGTGGGTTCAGAAAATGAATGAATGAATATTTATAGGTTATTACAATAGTATTTTACTGATCCTACCCACTGCAGATCATGTCGGTCTGAATGTGGAACCTGAACTAAAATGATTGTTAATATCTTAGCGTCATTTTTGCATTTCTTACATTCATCCAAAGGGCTGGACTGCTGGAATAAATATGACCTATATATTAAAGTGGCTGTCATATTAGACACTAATGGTAGAGACGTCTTAGAAAGCATTTAAATATGGAAATCATAAAGACGAGGGTGAGTCAAAATGTTCTCAGACAAAAGTCAAAACAGCTTCAGAACATCTACAAAGTCAAAATCTACCAATGAAAACACAGGCCGCAAAAGTGTTTAGACGCTAATGGAGCTCATGTACAAAATCATTTTGTTATAAACTTCAAATTATTTTTATCTGAGAACTTTTTGCCTCTCCCTCGTATTTATTAACCGTGTCTGTTTTTTGGGGGAGGTTGTGAGACAGTAGTTTGCATCAGTGGTTTCCTCTGCTCACCTGTTGTGTTTTAGTGTTGAGTGACTGCAGCTCCAGCGAGGCGTGCTGCTTCTCCGACAGCTTCACTTCTGCCAGCGTGAAGTTCACATCGGACACATTCTGCACACACACCTGGATGTACTTCCTGCGGGGTCAGGACAAGGGTCACAGGTTAGCTGTGGAGGTGCAGGATATCACTCTGGGCTGACAGAACACACAGCTACACTGCAAAAAAGAGGTGTCTAAAAACAAGATAAAACCCCTAAATCTGAGGAAAAAGGTACTGTAGAATAAGTGAAATATCTGTCCATGCAGCAAGATAATTTCACTTGACAAGATTTCTTGAATTAAGGTTGTTAAATCAAAAAATAGGCATGTCTACAGATTTAAACTGAGCCTAGGGAACCTTAGGTTTGTTTGCTCGGACTGCTACCTGGCGATGTATTAAGGAAAGAAGACAAATACTTCTTTAAAATTCTTAGAATTATTTCCAAAACCGGAGTACCCGGAGAAAACCCACGCAGACACGGGGAGAACATGCAAACTCCACACAGAAAGGTCCCAAGGTCCCGCCCGGGAATCGAACCCAGGACGTTCTTGCAGTGAGGCACGAGTGCTAACCACTGCACCACCATGTCGCCCTGGTGCATCTCTAGTAAGAACCAAATAATTTGCAGTGTGCACAAAGTGAAGAAAAACCTTCTGACTGAAAGCAAACATCTCATGTCTGATCTAAAACACACAAATACACTCTGAGACGGAAGCCTCACCTGTTACCAGCAGAAAGCAGCGAGTGTTTGGTTTTGAAGGGGATGTAGAAAGTGAGGGCGAGCAGCGTGGAATAGATCGACCAAGGACAATCGATAGACATCTGTGGAAACACACAGTCACTTCATCAAATAACCTCTCAAGCATTATGAGGAAAAACCTGCTCAACTTCTAACCAAGAAACAGAGCATCAACAAAGCAGTAAAAGGTAAGTCATTCAAAACCACTAAATAACAATGACATTAACTATAAAGAAAACTAACACAAGAAACAAATACTGTTTTCTTCCTCAAACAAACGTAAACACACATAGATCTGTATTAAATTAAAATAAATTACAGAGCTGTTTATTACTGAACACATATGGTACTGAAGACAAATACTTTCACACCAGAGTCAACCCGTCTAACTTTATAGCTAAAGAATTATGTACTGTGTGATTTAATAAAACACTCAAATGCACATCCTTGACCTTTGATAAACTTTGTGGAATCAGGTCAAAAACAGTTCAAGGAAACATGACAGTTCACCGGAGAATGACTTCCTGTTTCAGTTTTCACTTGGCTGCACATTTAGGAGACTAGCCTAAGAACATTTGGGATTTAGGGAATTTTATCTCATGAATATTATTGACAAAGAAGGTAAGAATGTAAACATCTGTGGTCACCCAAGTTAAGAACTCACATTTAAAAAAAAGAATGACAAACAACAATTATACCTTGGTAAAAAAATAAAAAATAAAAAAAAAAGACCTTCCTCTTGTGTTTGCTTTCTGTTATCTCTTATGTTAACAGGTCAGTTTTGACCCATGTCTTAAATCAGCTGTAAAATGCACTAAAAATAATTATCTATCACCTAATTTGTTTCTCATCTCTCAGTTACCTAGTTAGGCTTCCTTATCCATGAAAATATTGGTTTTAATATTTTTGGTACGAGCCTCTGGACCTTTTTTCCCCAGTATACACCTTGATGTGCACTCTGCCAGTCACCAACTACACTGAATTGACCTCACATGCGTGGACATGCATGTCTGTACTTGTTTTGTTTTCGTGCAGGTTTACTGGATAACAAGGCAAAATGAGAAACCACAAAAGCTCACAAGATTGTTGGAGGAGCTGCTGTCACTGTGTTGGCTGACAGTGCACTTAGGATTTCAGTTTGAGCTCGATTTATTGCTTTATAATCTTATTTTTATAACTGGGTCAAAACTAACACCCTAACAACACAAAGGTCAGAATTTCAACCCAAGCATTATATAATTTAGTGAAAAAAAAAAATCCTTTTTTTTTTGTATTTTGTTGTTTAAATAGAGGTTAGAAGTCAAAAAGCCTTGATGAACCACATTTTATGTGGTTCATTTATGCATTTAATATGTAAAATGAGACGATGTACTTTGCTAGTATTTGGAATGAAGAACTGAATGACCATTAGTGTACATATCATATACATATTATCTCTTACATAATAAAGCAGATCAAGAACAGAAAAGAAGGTGGGAAATAAGTGTAAAGTTAGACACTTATTGATGCATGATTCTTACTAATATGAATAATAATGATGGCAATAATCATGAATACACAAAAACAAATTAAAAGAAAAGGATTCCATGCATTCCATGTCTCATGCTCCTGGGCAGAAATTTGCTTAAACAATATAAGAAATTGCCTTCTTTTCCTTCTTGTCCCCATAAAAATGGACAAAAGTGTGTGCCTCTACAATTAAAAATAATGCTAAAATAAACAGCATTTCCTTTCTCTTGTCACTGCTTCCCATATTTCAGTGGTGGTTCCATTGGATTTCTTATTCTTGTTATTGAACAACAGGACAGATGATAAATAACTACTAAACCAAGTGCTTTATAAATGAATGTGTCATTTCGGACCACAGTTTCAGAGACAGGAATGAAGACAGAAAAGGGATTTTATCGTCATATCAAAATCGAAATATCATTTTTCCTTTTTTTGGGTCAGTAACAGTAGATACAACTTTTATAAAGGAATAAATTATTTCATCTTGCAGAACAAAATAAAACATAGCATACTGGCAAAGGGCAATAATGTGTATTATGTCCTATTAGTCCCTGCAGCTGCTTCAATTCGTGTGTTTTTCATTAATACAAATACAAACAAAAGATAAATAACTAAAATAAAGGGCTTTATTGGCGTTTCTTTTCTATTGTTGTTCATGAAAGTTAGCTGAAATGTGAGCTCTGTAATCACCACAGGCTAAATGGTGAAAAACTGTAATACTGAGTCATTCAGTGTGGGGTGTACTTCAGTCTCAGTCCTCACCCGCTGGTCGATGGCGGTCATCGGGGTGTCGGGGTGACTGTAGCTGCGTGGCCGGTGGCGGACCTCCCCGTTTGTGAGTCTCTCGTTGGTGGGCCGCTCGGAACCGGACGGGATGATGCACAGCACCTCCAGCTGGAACTCCAGTGTGTGGTAGGGAGGGGTGGCTGGAAGGCTGATGCTCGTCACCTTCTCTGAGGACTGGATGGACAGGACGCTTTCACCCACCAGTTCTGGACGTAGGAGGAGGAACAACATTAGAACCCGAGTACGACAGAAATGGGACTACAGAAGTGGCACATTCTAATATATATGTGTGTATTCTGGCAAAAACATAACCTCCTTGGCAGAGGTGATTTGCGTTTTAGAAAAGGACTCAACTGTCACAGTTACAGGAACGATGAAAATCACTTTAGCAGCTCGAGTTCTTTTTAGCAGCAAACAGAGCAAAAAGACTGGATAAAAATATCACTGTTTAAAGACTATGTAAAATGAAAGCTTAGAATGGATAAAAGATCACACAAATTAGGCAGAAAAATACTGACAACACAGAAAACGACAAAGAAATACTAAAAGATACAAAAGGATGGAAGACATATGTCCACAGGGTTCCTACAGGGCTCTACAAGTTAAAGGTGGGGTAAGAGATCATGGAAAAAGGGTTCAAGCATGCTACATTTGGAAAATACACAATTCCAAAGTCCAAACCCCTTTCTTCACACGTCTCTCCAAAGCCACGCCTCCGGAGTACTGGCATGTGCACTGAATGAGCGCTTCTGAATCTGAACCACATTTCCTACATTGTTGTATTTTACCACTCCTCCTGCAGGTACCAAAAACTACGCACAAGTCCAGGGGTGAGCGTGCATTTGCTGCAGCAGCTGAACTATGGAACGACCTGCCTCTGCATATCAGACAGGCCTCCTCTGTCTGTTTTTGGTTTTTTTAAAGATTTGTTACCTCCGCCAAGGAGGTTATGTTTTCATCGCCATTTGTCTGTCTGTCTGTCTGTCTGTCTGTCACCAAGATAACTCAAAAAGTTATGGATGGATTTCCATGAAATTTTCCCAGATTGTCAGAAATTGGGGAATCCTACAGATGATTAGATTTTGGTGGTGATCCGGATCACCAGCGCCATCTAGTGGAGGAAAGTACAAACACTACCTTGGCAGAGGTCTGCGCTCTCTGAGTGCTTTTCTAGTTTTTATTATAAGGTGCATTTTCTAGAAGAACTTACCTAAATGTATAAACTTGCAGACCAACACCACACAGGAGGGATTTTTAAAAGAAAAGAAAAGAAAAGAAAAGAAAAGAAAAGAAAAGAAAAGAAAAGAAAAGAAAAAAGAAAAAGCCTCCACTGGCCCCTAAGCAAAATTGGATTTGGGGGCCCTCCATTTTGTTTTTTCCTTTTATTTCATCTCCTCTTTCTTTTTTCAGCTCCAGAAGGGTACTTTCTTGTTTGTGACATTGTTTTGATTGGAAGTACTCATGAGTAGGATGCATAGTGCGTTCTACACAGCAGGAGGAACACATTATGGTGCAGCGGAGTTTTCACATTTAAACAGAGGCAGGAAGAATAATTAGACCTACATCAACAGCACCATATAAAATCCTTTTTTTTTCTTTTTTTTTTTTTTAACAATAGTAGTTGTAGTATTTGACTGTATATAAATCATACATGCAAAAACTAATTTTTTTTCTTAAGTGCTCTTGGAGGCCCCCCCCCAAGTGGCTGTGGGGCCATAAGCAGGCGCTTAGTTCGCTTATGCCTTGGGCCGGCTCTGAAAATGACCATCAAAACAAAAAAAAAAAAAAACAATATATGACCTTTCTCCATCCCTCCCCCGACCCTCCTGCCTCATATGGCTCCCAATTTATTCTCATTTACATACTTACACAGTCTGTGTCCATAGTTTATATTTATACACAGTCATGTGTATATACATCAACATCCTACTTATCACAAATACATCAGTGTGGAAATTATCTCTGTTTTTAAATCCCTTCTTAAAACCCATTTTTTCTCATTGGCTTCTGAAACCATATGAAATGTTTTAAATTTGTTATTCTTATTCAGCCATTTTATTTGGTGTTGGTTTTATTGTTCTTTTTAAAAAAATTGTATAGATTTTATATTTTGATCGATTTTTGTATTTTACTCTGTTTTTCTTTCTTTATTTTTCTGTACAGCACTTTGGTCCACTAAAGTTTTACAAATAAAGTTGGATTGGATAAATCATATCATATGTCAGCGGCTTCTTTCATTTCAGGAGATGCTTGATTATTTAAGTAATAGATGCTGTTTCTGTTTCTGGAGCATGCCTTGTAATCACAAAAACAAATCTATGTGATGACAATTCAATCATCAAGTGCAAGTGAAAGAGTCCTTCCCTAGTCGTCAGCACTAAAACATGTATGTACAAGTTCAGGCCTACTGCCCTCCATTCTGTTTGCAGCTCTGGTGTCTAAAAATAGGAAATGCCTGGGGAGACTAAGAATACTGGATAAGAGCACACTTTACATACCTTGTGTGGTCAGTGTGTCTAGTTTGATGCACATGACGATGCATATTGACACTGTACTATTTTTTTTTTTTTTTAATTCTATGAGCCAAAGTCATAACAACCTGAAGCTGAAACTAAAATAAATTCAACAAAATGGAGAAAATAACTGCAGTGGTACATCATAGACGAGAGCAGGGCTGTCAGACTCATTAGTTCAGGGGCCACATTCAACTAAATTTGGTCTGAAGTGGGTGGAGCCAGTGAAATAATAACATAATAATATATAACTAACGTCAACTCCAAACTTTTCTCTACGTTTCAGACCGAAAAAAAGGAAAATCAAACAATGAAAATGTTTCCATCGACAAACTTTCCTTTCAAACAATACGAATAACATGAACAAATTGAAAAATAAGTGTAATTTTAACGATATTATGCTTCAGTTCATCATTTCCACATGTATATTAAAACTAACAGACACAGTGGATCTACAAATACACAAAACATTTAGTAACAGGAAGAATATTGTTAAAATTGCACTTATTGTTCTCAATATATTTCAGGTTCTTTACATTTGTTCAGATTATTTACATTTTTTGGAAAATTATCATTTGTTTTTAGTGTCAATACATGAAAATGTTTACATTTACAAAGAGAAAAATGTGGAGTTGTGAGTATTTATAGGTTATTTTGATAGGATTTTACTGATCTGATCCACTTGAGATTGAACTGGTCTGAATGTGGAACCTGAACTAAAATGATTAAAATCTATTTTTGCATTTCACAAATGTATCATAAAGGCAGGACTGGGCCCTTTAGAGGGCCGGATTTGGCCCCCGGGCCGCATGTTTGACACCTGTGGACCAGAGCTTTTTGCTTCATGTTTGGAAAAACAGGTTCAATATATGATAATCCAGAGGCCTGGTTTTATTTTATGTAAATGAACAGTCACAGCTACACGGTCAATCCCAAATGATCATTGTCCAAGACCTGTGTTGTGTTTTAATGTTCTTTCCATTACTTTATTTCAGATGTTTGAGAAAAGGATATATTAAAGATACAGACTTGAGAAAATGAGCCTATAGTACACATGTAAATATAAATGAATGTAAAGTGTATATGGATATCTGTATGTGCCTAATGGGAAATTATAAGAAGCAATAATATAAATAATTATGTATAAAAATAAATAAATAAAATGATTCCAATACATTTCATTCTATATGTAAGTGGATTATCTGTTAAATTACTAAAGAATGCCCTAAATGCAGATAGAATGGATTGCTTTGTTAAACAGCCGTGATAATAAGAGGAATGTCTCTCGAGGTGCTTTTGGAGTGTGTACAGACCCGCAGCGGTGTTGCTGATGCGAGCAGAGCAGCTGGCGGAGGGGAGGATGGGCATGGAGTCGGTGTTGCTGAGCTGCAGAGCGTCACCTTTCTTCACAGTGTAGTGACCCGTCAGCAGAGTGAACTTGACCATCTGAGGCAGTCCGGCCAAAAGCGGCTCTGAAGACACACACGGACAGAGTGAACAACAACGGACACACTCAGCAATGAAGGAACACATGCACACAATAACACAATACCTGTTTCTATCTCAATCTCTCACCAAATGAAAAGTAATCCAAACCATCAGACTATGTGTTAAAGGAGTGATATTTTGCTTTTTTTAAATGGAATTATACATTTTCCAACATTTCCCTGTGCTCTACATAAACTGTAAATGCTCTGCTTGGCTCTGAATTCTTCATTAATTCAACTCCACAAGTTCATCTTCAACCATATTTCTGAGTCATGACACCAGAAAGGTCATTTGAAGCGCTGGCCCTTTAAATGCAAATGAGCCACTTCATGCTCCACTCCCTCCAGGTTGTTGGCTGTGCTGCTCTGTCCCGTTCAGCCAATAACTGAACATTTTCGGTAATCGGCTCAAAGTCTGGACATATTTTCAGTTTTTACCCCAACCACTGCTGCTGATAAACAATTATTGTGTACTCGGAGAAATGTTCGTTGGAAGTCTTGACCTTATATGTGCAAATGTCATGATGTAACCAGTTATATATATAACAAATGAAGTAGAAAGTAAAACAGGTTGTAGAAATGCACTTGACTTGCCAAAATGAATATAAAGATAGTTTTGCAGCACCTGGAGGGTTCAAGTTCAAACTTTATGAACCATTACGGTCCAAATACACAAATGAATGAATGAAAGACTAATAAAAGTGGGTTTAGATAAATATGAACCCTTTAAATGAGTGTGTGATCATCACCCTTTCATAATAAAGTCAATTATCAGACATCCATTTGGAAACGGTCATATACTAATTCAGTTAAAGGCATTAACATTGACGACCAGGCAGTGGAAGACGCCTCATGTTTCAACCTTTCAACGCCAAACAAGGAAAAGTGCTGATCCTTCTAAGGGATGCAGTTTGGAAAATACAACCATTAAAAGGTCACACCCTTAAGCCATTTTCACATTAAGTCTGGATTTACACTTAGCAGATTCACATCACAGTTAAATTTGAGTTTGTTGAGGTGGTTTTGATTTTGGAAATGCAGTTGTGAAATGTAATGATGTATGTAAATACTAAATACTGCACTTCAGTACAGATTTGACATATTGGACTTTTACTGAAATAAAGTTATTTATATTCAAAGTTATTTTTCCATAAAAAACACAAGATGCTCTTGTCATATCATGTAGGATACACACACACATCATAAATCCTACATGCGTTTGTTGGTGATAATATTCTACTGTACAACACCACTTTGAAAGGAAGTATTGTGCATAATGAGTATGTAGTTATTTAACTTAAGTACACTTTAAAAAAATCTTCAGACCTTTTACATCTACAATTAACACTTTACTTTTCTGTTGATTGGTGTGAAATGTACAGAAAAGGGCAGAAAAACAGCGAGAAGACTATTATTGTTTTGATTATTTCATATCCCCACGGTTACAATACTCCTGTGTGACAATTCTCTATTTGTTTTAGTCTCCAAACCTGAGAGAGGCTCCACAGTGAGCTGCGGCTCCTGAGAATAGACTTCATACTGGACCGATGGGTAGATGTGAGGAAGCACAAACTGCACCTGACCCACAGTGGCACACAGCTGACGCAATGTGTAAGTACCCGGTTGGCCGCTCTACAAAAGAAAATAGAAGGAAGGTTTAAGAAAATACAAGAAATTTGACAAAATAGGAATATAACAACTCATGTCTTTAACCCATAAAGACCTAGTGCTACTTTAATAGCAGTTGCCAAATAAATGTTTCCTTTCTTCAGTGATTTATTATTCATTTCTTGTAATCTTGTCCTCTGAGTTTTTGTATGATGTATTTTGCTATATTTAATTCACTGATCATATAGATGTTCATAAAAGTTCAGATCAAATTCAAATATTATATCAGAAAGAGAAAAATGAGGAAAAAGCCGTTTTTCAGGAAAATATAGGATTAATTTAACATAAACCAAGTGTTTCCATCCACTGTCATTGATCCGACTCCATGGGTTGTCTTGTGAATCAATGTTGTAGAAGATGATGGTGTTTCCATGGTAACTATGGAACCAGTAAACATCCAAATGGGTCTATATCTGATGACCGTGAAAAGATGATAAACTGTATTTTACAAAAAAAATATTTGGATATATCGATTAGATCAGTTCATGGCTTTGATCGGTGGTGGACATTTGGGTCTTTATGGGTTAAAGTTTTGTGTGTGGTGTGACTTACAGGTGCTGTGAATACGATGCTATTATTTCCAGGCTCTAACATGACATCCTGCACTTTGAGCATCTGTGCTTCTTCCTTCATAGTAACAGCCAGAGGACTGACGCAGTTGGGCGTGTCCGACGGCGAGCTGCTGTCATGGCGACGCATGATCAGATGAGTGTTTTTACACACAACTCCCGTAGAGTTGAGAGAATTGTCCGAGGGACTCCTGTCCTGAATCTCATCCAGCTCTAAAGACGGGCCCCCAGCTGAGGACGGCGGCCCCGCTGAGGAGCTGCTGTGGATAAAGTCTACTGTCCCTGGGTTTGTTTGCCTCTGAGCTCCCTTCGACCTCCCATGAGTCCCTCCGTGCTCCAGGTCGAAGTGAATGCTGGCGGCTAGCTGCTGTATGCGCACCGACACGGGCATTAGACAGCGCAGGGTGAGCTCCACCTTCAGGACGGCTCCGGAATGGACAGAGGCCGTCGCCGGACAGAACTGGAGACGCGTGAGCTGAGCAAAAACTCCCATAGTCAGAGAGACTTTCTGAGCTGTAGACGAAGAAGAAAGAAGGGTCTAAATGATTACAAGAATGGTATTAACCCTTTCATGCAGGAATTATGAGAACCTTAATCAAGGTTTTTTTTTTTCCTGAATGCTTTTATTCCTCTTTAAAAAACAAACAAACAATGTGACTGAAATTTCTTTTACAAACCTAGTTTTTATGAAGTTGCAAAAATATCCACTCAGCTGGACACCATATTTAATTTTTGAAGCAACAAAACATGTGTTTTGCAACTGATTTACACTCAAACATGTTACTGCAGATCAAAGTCATCAAGAACAGCAAAGTTACAGTAACGGCATCAATGTCAGTGTATGGGATGATGCAGAAATATCCAAAATGTTGACTGATATGAAACTGAAACAACAAAATCTGTGAATATACAAAAGAACAGCTATTAGAAGTCCATTGTCGTGCATATATGCATGAAAGGGTTAAAAGACATTAGGAGCAGTATTACACCTGTGGTACAGGAATGTCAAACTCAGTTTAGTTTAGGGCTCACATTCAGCCATATCCAATCTTAAGTGGTCCAGACCAGTAAAATAGAAAAACAACCTCTAAATAATAACAACTCTGAGATTTTCTCTGCTTTAGTGCAATAAAAAAACATTATGAAAAAAATTCACATTTACAAACGATCCAAACAAAAATGACATGAATAACCTGAAAAAACAGAAATTTCTTTAGAAAAATAAGTGCAGTTTTAACATTATGCCTTAACTTATCATTTACACATGAGCATAATGTATCAGATCTACAACGACAACATTTAGTAACAGGCTGAATATTGTTCAAATTGCACTTCTCTTAAGACACTTCAGGTTCATATTTGTTCCCTTTTCCTTTGTTCCCTATTCATATTTTATTGTGAAAGGATAGTTAGAAGGATAGAAATTGTGTGTAACATTGTTATGTTTTTGTCATTGTTATTGGTTTCAAATTATTCATTCATTCATTCATCTTCTATACCCGCTTTATCCTCACTAGGGTCACGGGGGTCACATGGAGCCTATCC
>JAQQZY010000015.1:10257664-10276194 GCA_030068375.1 Ostorhinchus rueppellii
AATCATGAATCATTAGCTCTCAGATACAAACAAATAAACATGTCGATGCTGTGAAACTACTTTGGAGTAAATGAGACGGATTAAGAAAGTTTCAACACGACCATGACGTCATTGATCGGATCAGTAATTTATGACATGACGGCCGATCACGAACATTTCAAAAAATGCCAAATATCGGCCGATCCAATATAGCCGATCAAATGTACATATTAAAACAGTGTTTTAATATGTACATTTGAGATACTAATTTATTTCATGAGATTGATCATTTCTTTCCTGCTAGCTTTTATTATACTGGAATGGACCGACTGTAACGCACAATCATTTATGCCCAGGATGAATTCATTATTTTGATTCTGATTTAATTTCCCTGAAAGTCTGTCTTACTGGGCTGGTGCATTACAGATTTATACATTTTTAAAAATTGCTGTATCACATGTTCATCATTTAATGATCCAGTGAAAATAATGGACTAAATATTCGATTCAATGGGTTTATTTCATATGCTGTTATTTGTACTGTGTGGTTTTCTATCTGTATTTGATGCTCATTGTGCTTTTACTGGCTTTGGATGTTTCCTGGTTACAACTTAAATGGTTTGGTTAGTGCATAAAATATCAAGATATTAAAAAATAATAATGTCAGTTCATTAATATATTATACATTTTTCTGAACAAATATCTCACAAGTTCAACTAGTAGCATTAAACAAATGCACAATTGTTGAGGTTGACCCAAATGGAATTCTTTCACTATCAAATGAGATCACAAAGTATGATAGTAGAGTTAGATTCATGCTTTACTTTATGGCCTGTATTTTCTATACGTCTGGATGAAAAATAAAAAAAGGTTGTTTAGGCTTGAAATTACCATGACTTCCACGGCCTAAACAGTTTGGTACAAATCCTACTGCAAATAAAGGAAGTGACAGTTGCTACAGTTGAGTACACATTCAGGTTTTTTTTTTTTTGTTTTTTGTTTTTTTTTTTAAATCAAACAATGAATTTAAGTAGTAGATCACCACAGACTTCCAGACCAGATGTCAACATCCATCCATTTCTCAGAAACACTTGTGAAAAATCTTGGTGTTATGCAGATAATGGTACATACCTCCAGCTCCGAAGTTCAGGACATACTGAGTAAAAAGAGCATCTAGTTCGTCATACTGCACCAAGGCATCTTCAAACTGCTGCAGCATCTCAAAAACAAAAGCCAGCTCCTCCTGTACGAAAACACACAGGAGAGACAACAGTAGACAACGATATTTCAGACACGAATGTGAACTGAGACCCCTACTGTAAACATTAAATCTGTAGATCTACCGTCCTGTGCCCTGCCCAGTCTAGCTACTTTCTTGTAACAAAAGTTATGCTGTTCAAAAAAATTGTCAAAACAATAAAAAAATTAAAAAAAATTAAAAAAAATGTGTGAACAACATACTCATCAATTCAGATAAAAAGTAAAAACAAGGCTTGGCAAAAACAAATTATGACAACTGAAACTGCATTGTATCTTAACAGAACCAGGCTTTTCCTTTGCTGTGTAGAGGGCTAAGATACTGACTGGGCTCTTACTTTGTTCTTACATTTATGAAAGATATATGATTTCACAAGATTTAAGTTATTATCATTACAATATCTGTATAGAAATTGTAAAAAGTTTGATCAGACAAAAAAGCTTAAAGTCCAGTAAATATCATTAGTTTTGGCAAAAGTCCCATTGATTTCACATTAATTTGTGGCTTAGGTGATGCAACCCTAAGCAAACCAAATATCAGAAGGAAAAACCTCAAAACTAATTAGACCAAGTGGTGCCAGGCACAACAAACCAAACCCCTCACAGGTATCGTAGCTTATTTTGGCATCAATAAAGCTGATGTCGTCATGTCTATGTGTGTGCTGATGTCAGTATAAAACTAGATAACAGACACATTTCTGCCATTGTAAGTAAATAAGAAAAAAAGATTTTAAAAATTCATAAAAAATTTGGAACCTCGGCCTACTTTTCCCAAAATGTAATGACATTTATTCTGGGTCACTGGCAATCTATAAACCCAATTTGGTATGAATTCAACCAATAATTTTGCTGCTTAAGTGTTCACAAACATGGAAACAAACCAAATCAAAAACAATACCCCTGGCCTGCCCTTCAGGGGGGGGACAGGGTAAACCATAATCGTTTCTAATGGGATTGTAACTAGAGAAAGAAAATTAAACTCAGAAGAAGAAAGGGGGCGGGGAAAAATAAAATCGATAAAATTTAAGCCCATATGTCTTTTTGTGTTTTTTTTACTAACCTGGACCATAAAGTATTCACAGAAGCTCCAACCGGGTTGGGTGCGTTTCTCTCGGAGTGTGCGCATGTCATCTTCAAAGCGCCCCAGGTTTTTGGTGAAGGACATGAGGAGCAGAGTTCGGAGCTTGAGCAACAAAGAATTCCAGGATTCCTGAGAGCGAGACGAGTCCTTCAGAGGATCTGACAGCACCACACACCTGAATCAAACAAAGGGCAGACATGTTTGTTCAGTCAGGGCACGCTCAGTCCACACAGCTTCTAATCCTGGGCTCTGCTTCTTGGTTCACACGCATCACATTGACCACTTCATGTAAACTTTTTAATAGGTTACTTTATAACATTTCAAGAAACACACACATTTTTTAAGCCTGAGTCATCTCGGTTCATTTGACATAAAGTAACCTGTCAGTGAAGTAGCCATCTCACCTATCATTCTGTTTGTTGCAAAAATCACTGCGAATTTTGTCCACGATGGACGACCGTGGTAGGATGTTGGTCTTGTTCTTCTTCTTGGTGTCATTGGTCTCCACAACGATAATGACCCAGTCAGCTGATCCGTGGAGCCGTAGGCTGTTCTGCCATCGCATCATGTCCTCTCTCACCGAGGTCTTATAAGCCTCTGTGTCCTATAATGAAACACAAAGTGTGGACTGTTCACTTCAGAGTGAGCGCTGAAACACCATGGACATGAATGAAGTCACCGTGACATTTTAATCAACAGCACTAGATATAACTGGATGTCTCAGTCATTTAAGTTGCAAAAGCTCAGAGAGAATTTCAAATGCATTGGATAGTTTCATGAAAGAATGAACTGATGAGGAAAAGCACTACTTGTTTCAGTGACCTGCATGTTTGAGAATGAGGGTGTGTCTATATACAGTACGCAGCGAGTTTGTCAGTTTATAATACAGAACTATTTTATGAGCTGCAGAACTAGTGATTGGAATTTACTTTGTCTAAAATGTTCAAGAGGCACCGACTGAAACTGAGTAAAGGGAGGAAAGGATTTGATAGCTCAGTTGTGCAACCATGTCCAGTGGCAGCAAGAGGCACTGGAGGCCTTCTGTTGCACAACACTATGGAAGTTGACTTGCTTAAACGCTTGTTATTTTTAGTGTTTGAACACATGTTTGTAGCACGCCTTCAACTGAAGAACTGCAGTGGTTTTTAAAGAACTCTGTTGTTGTTTTAAAGGACTGATATTTTGGTTTTTTGAAACAGAATTATGCATTTTCAAACATGTCCCTGTGGTCTCCGTAAACTGTAAATGCTCTGCTTGGATCGGAATTCTTCATTAATTCAACTCCACAGGTCCATCTTCAACCCTTTTTCTGAGTAATGACACCAGAAAGGTGGTTTTGAACATTGGCCCCACTTCATGCCACACCCCTCCAAGAAGGAATTAAAATAGGTTGTAGAAATCCGCTGAATTTTTGCCAAAATGAATATAAAGATAACTTTGCAGCACCTGAAGAGTTCTAATTCAAAGTGTATGAACTATTAGGGTCCAAACACACAAATAAATGAACCAAAGACTAAGAAAAGTGGGTTTAGATAAAGATCAGCCCTTCAACCCTTTCATGCACTGTGGTCACTCCAGTGGACAACTCTTCTACAGCTGTTCTACTGTATATTCATGGGTTTCAGTTCATACCATTACTGTAACTGTGCTGTTCTTCATTAACCTGATCTACACTAATATGTCTGAGTCTAAATGAATTGCTAATTGTAACATGACAGTAATTAACAATTTTCTTAAACAAGAACTTTTTTTTCTTGCGTATAATCTCCACGAAGTGAGTAACAACTAGTATTGGAGTATGTTAAAATGTGACAAAACATCAAATCAGCTGCATTAAAAAGATGTTTAATTCATAACTTTCACACAGTTAACCACTTTCTAATGATGGTTTTAAATACATATTTTCTTTAAAAATTTAACATATGGTGTCCAGCTGAGTGGACATTTGTGTAACTCCATGAAAAATAGGTTCATTAAAAACATTTCAATTGCAATGATTTTTTTTTTCCATGCCTAAAGAGGAATAAAAACACTCAGGACAAAAATCTCAACTAAGGTTCTCAAAATGCATGCATGAAAGGGTTAAATGCATCTGTTTAAAAGCATCACAGGTATTTTTATATAAATTTAACAGTGATGGGCATTTGTCCACAGGGATTATGTATTTTCAGATTTTACGAGTGTTTTTGGAGTGGTGCAGTTTTCTACTTCCTACTGGTCACAGTTCATGATTGTGAACTTTACGTATAGCACTGCTAGCCCAGCACTGGCCACCTGTGATCCCATCATGCTGTGCAGGATCGTGTGCACTCTCTCTGACTTGAATGAAGATGAGGTGGCGGCCGCAGCCCTGTTTTCACTGACTATGAACAGCCACCGTTTGACTGATATCTTCCTGACTCCTCATTTAGACTGCTAAACCTCTTTGAAGAGGACTCCCCAGTGCCTCTTTAAACAGTTGGTTGTGGTTTTTATTTATGATGAGGAGTAATCTCCACCACGGCAGCTGCAGAGAAGGATGCAGTCGAGAGCTAATGAAAAGAGACTGATATGGGAAACTTGTAAATGTAAAATGTGAAACACCACCAGGCAGTGAGAGTGGGTTCGTATGTTATAAGGTTTCACATTTCAACCGTTTGAGGATTTTTTGCTTGTTTAACAGGTTTTGTTTCCTTGACTTTTTATTTAGAATGGGCAAAGAATTCCTAAACTTAAGTGATGCAAGATGAAGTCCACAATTTAGCCTTTCCTGACCTGAAAACGCAGCCAGTGGATAATGAAATAAAGCACATATATTCCCGGGTTATAATCTTTTAAAACCAAACTCTCTGACTGTAAACCTTGACTGTGGTTCAGAAGTAAATACTGTTTGTGGAACGAGAAACTCCACAAGGTATTGATTTGTTTTGTCCGATTTAAAGATGGATGAATCCTTTGGTGATCTTTGAGTTTTGTATAAAATGACGACTGTTTGTGTTGCACCTAAAGGACTCATATTTATCTAAACCCAGTTTTATTTGTCTTTGGTTCATTTATTTGTGTATTTGGACCCTAATAGTTCATAAAGTTTGAATGTGAACCCTCCAGGTGCCGTCTTTATACTCATTCCGGCAAAAATCGAGTATTTATACAACCCGTTTCATTTAATTTTTAAGTTAATTTGTTACGTCTAGAAGTAGTTCCAGCAAGACATTTGCACATACAGTACAAGGTCAAAACTTCTAATGAACATTGCTCCACGTACGACGTAATTGTCAGCAGCAGCGGTTGTAGTCCATACTGAAAATATGTCCAAACTTCAGGCTGATCACCTAAAATGTTCAGTTGTTGATTGTATTAAACTAAAGTGGCTGAACTGGACAGAGCAGCACAGCAAACAACCTGGAGGGGATGGGCTCATTTGCATTTAACTCATTCACTGCCACTGATGTGTTTTGGCGTCATTTCAAAGCTGTTCTGTAGATACGCCTGGCAGTGAATGAGTTAAAGAGTCAGCGTACAAAACCACCTTTCTGGTGTCATTACTCAGAAATAGGTTTGAAGATGGACCTGTGGAGTTGAATTAATGAAGAATTCAGACTCAAACAGAGCATTTACAGTTTATGTAGACCACAGGGACATGTTTCTAAATGTATAATTCCATCTAAAAAAGCAAAATATCACTCCTTTAAAACAACAACAGAGTTCTTTAAAAAAGAGAAACAAAAGAAAAGAAAATGCTTTCAAGGCAAGATATTTTGTTTTTCTTAAATGGAATTATGCCATTAAAAAAAAAAAAAAACAAAGTATCACTCCTTTAAATCATTTTCTCTTTGACAGTAACAACCATGTTCATCCAACAGTAACAGCCTTTGATTATTGTTTTCTGGATGACTTACACAAACACATCATGGAGGATTAGTTAAAAATGACAAGCAGTTGTACCGTGGACATAATATCTCTACCAGTAAAAGAAGTAAGGCCAGGAAAGAATCAGTCACAGCATATAAGAATAGAACTATTAAAACTAAGGGAGTCATTGTTATTTTTCCTTCTGGATGCATAACAGACATGCAAATACTCAACTGGCCTTTTGTGAGGTATTGTAGTACCGCACTTGTGTTAATGTCACTGTGTCTATATTTCACACAGGCTCAGTAACGGCTGAGCTACACTCCCTGGGAAATGTCATGAGTCACGAGCTGGTGACAGCACTTCCTTAAACTAATCATCTGCTGACTGAGCAGCAGCAGCGGCAGGTTCCTGCTTCTTTGTCTTCTCGTTTTCCCTGAGTAGTCCACTAGATCAGATGTGAGGATCGTCTTTTGGCTGCAGACTAATGCATTGTGCACAATAGCACAGACACAGTTCAAAATACACAGCCCCTCGGAGGCATCTGAAAACACTGCTGTCACAGTGAGGTGGAACTCGCACAGATACAGTCACAAAAAATGTTTCCTTGATAGCATCTAGTGTCCTTGTGTATTCTACATCACATTAAACATTTGCATATTTTGGCGCAACGAGCTGTCTGCGACCTATTTTTGCACTCGTAGGATGTCTGTAAGTACCAGTCTATTCTTGGAGGGCAGATTTACAGATGCTGCATCTCTCAGCACAGGTGGAACCAAGCCAAACACCTCTATTCTAATCACTTCCAACACACCGTATCTTTAACAGTTTGGTGGCAGCAATCTGAAAAACAGCACTTCATCATACCTATAGTACGTCTGTCCCTGTAATCACTTACTGTACATGCAACTAACAGTAACCTCTGGGCCTGGAAAATGACACCAACGCAGTGTCAAAACCTACAGCGTATTCTAAAGGCTACTTAAAGATATCTGCAAAAGCAATTCAGTCTCCATAGACGGACGTGTTAGAATGCCCAACAAACAAAAAATGGTTTTGATGAATCCTCCTCGTTCATATTTTTTTGGTAATGATTCATCTGTTGAAGTCGTTTGAGGTTAAGTTACACATAATGAAATGCTCTGTCTGTAATATTTGCATATTATGTTCATGTGCTTGTGCAACGTTTGTGTTGGAGTCTCTAATGTCTCGGTCACCAGATGCCTGTTGCATTGACTGCATTTCTAACTTAACTGCACATTGTTACTGTTGTAGAAGAGCAGAAGAAAAGACCTCAAGAACTCAGGGGCCAACATGAGGATGTATGCAGAAAATCTGACTACGATATAGAAATCATTACCAGCTGTTATCATGGATGTCATTATCTCAGTAATGGTGTCAGGTCATGTTAAACAATTGGAATGCAGCATAAAATAGAAAACATTAACTTCATACAAGCGCAAGACTTTGTTAGTTTTCCATAGTGCACTTTTAGTGCCTTGAGTGGACTTTAACTGACATCAATTTTACCTGCTGAGTCAAGGCTTTTCTTATGCTGCTTCTGATTATCAAAAAAAAAGTGTGTTTTTTCCCTGACGGCTCTATTGTATATATACACATATGCTGACGTCACAGAGTTACTAAATCACAACACCCATCCTGTTAGCATACCCGAACTATATTAGCTTATGACTGCATTAATTCAGTGCTGCTAATTAGTGGGATTATGTATCATGCGAGACTGATATTATTTTGTCAATGGGTCTCACACATCCAGACCTATCACTACACAGGAGGATTGTTGGGGTATTAAAATGTCTGAATCTCTACAAAAGAAAACAGTGTTTAACAGACACACCTTTGTCAGTGTTTAACAGTGAAGCTGTGAAGTGATCAGAATCAAAAAAGTCTGTATTGCCACGTAAGTTTGCACATACAAGGAATTTGTTTTGGTTTTTTTGGTGCTTAAAAAATACACATGCAATATAAATAGAATAGAAAATACTTAAGAAGAGTGCTGATAATGGACAGCAATGTAATGCCAAATGACAATTCTACCACACCACCACAGAAATACCTACCCTACTTACAAAACAGTACTTCCAACAAACCAGATAGTCAATAAGCATAGCAAGAATTGGAAATTACATAGCGGTAGTCAGTACATTACCCCATTGGCAGCGCGATTAGTGTGCTCCACATGTTAGCATTAGCTTGATGATTTTCACACAGCACCTGTTACTCCTCACCAGCTGCATCCTTGTGTCTAAATATGGTCATATTAAGCTCCAAAAAGCCAAGATGGTGAAAAAAATGCACATGCGATGCCTTTGTTTTTGGATAATGTATGAGGAACATTGTGAGAGAACTGGTTAATTTCATTGCAAAAAAATATTTCCAACTAATGAGTTGGTATCTGCTGCTGCTGCTTTTCCCTTTTATGACCATAAGCTTGAAAACAAAGCTATCACATCATAGAAACCTGCCTACAGTGTGTGTATATGTGTGTTTCACACTCCACTGCTCTATATTTAAGTGGACACTTAGCTGAGACTCCTCTTTAGTGTCTCACAAATACAAGGAAAATAACTGGTGACAAAAACACATGAAGAACTGCGCTAATTACACAGATGTGGGGTGTCCTCATTGGACTGCTGATTTTGTAAAAAACACCCAAAACCATCCGTGGCAGCAGTTTAACAATTCCACACTGAGCATCAAATAACCCAAGTGCTGCATTTTGAACATGCAACACACAGACCGCTGCTGGGTTTAATGAATGAACAAATGGAAGAATTATCTTTATTTACCCTGTACTTTTTATAGCAGCGCAAACAAACGCTAAAGCAAGCAATAATGTCAAAGTACAGGCCTACAGGACATGACAGGGTCCAGGGTGAGTGGTGAAGACAAACAGTTCAGCAAGGCATGGACTCCGATGATAATGAAGATGACAATTAGGATGAAGATGACTAGAAGCATAGTTGATTCAGGAGACTCGCATGACCTGAGTCAAGTGATTCGGATGATTTGATATTGTAGAGCTATTTCAGGAAAGCCATTTGCAGAGTGCGTGGGCAAAAAGCCAGAAACAATTCAAAAGTCTCCCTTTCAGTATTCATAGCATGTTTACAATTAGATGAGCAAACCTCTTAAAACAAGCAGTAATTAAGAGGAGTGTTCATGATGGAATAATGTGCCATAAATACACCATTATATCTGGGTTTTGGAGCCAACATTCTGCATCCTCTGGGTCCTGTTTAATTTTTTTTTTTTTTTTTTTTACAGATGAGAAAAGCACTGTGTTCTAGTCTCTCTCCTTCTCAAACTGGTTTTATGTCGTGTGTGCAGAAATAGATGACTGAAACATATACTGACTGAAAATGAGGACAGATCCTTGTGTGTTCACTCTGTAACGCGCTGTGGTTTGTTTCATTTTTTTCCCCACCAGATTTGACATCCAGTAATGTGTGTGCGGTCTGTTTTACAAGAGGCTACTCACACAGCAGTCAGTCCAGTAGATGTGGAGGAAGGGGAACGTGAGGAGGGCCTTGTTTCCATCCTTGGGGAGCAGCTCCTCTTTAAACTGGACAAAATTAGCCTCAAGGTGGATCATTTTCGGTGCGCGGCCATATGTCCTGCAAAGGCAACAGAGTAGTTTAACTGAAACACTGACAGTGAATATGATGTATACAGAGCAATGACTATAACTTCTACTGCTCATGTCGACATACGACCACATAGGACATTGTAATGTCTACATGTTGGTGTATAGACTTTAATTAAACCTTCAGCTCAAACTTCACTGTGTCATCATGTGACACAGGCTCTGTTAACCTGCTTAACTGAACTATCCTCCAGCCACAGCTCTATTAACATTTACCTTTCATTTATGCTTAATGCACAGGTTAACAGAAGTTCCACTACAGGTTTTGACTTACAGTTGTGCACCGCATTTCGCCCCAGGAGCAATAAACACCTGCAGAAAATGATCAGGCTACAGGGTATGTGTGGCCCTTCAGGCATATTTTGTAAGACTTTTATTTTATTTTTGTGTGTGTGTTAATTTGTTATTGTAACAATTTATTTGTTTAAAATGTTAAATAAGCAAGGTAGTTTAAACCATAAATCAAATGTGGATTTCATTGAATTTATTTTATTATGTGTGAACTTCTGGTTTGCAATCTTTCACTTCTGGTTTTAGTAATATGCATGAACTTTACTTGGAAGCTCTTCCTCTACTGGTTAAAACCACTACCAAAACATCCTGTAAAGTCACAGCAAAATGTTGCAGAGGCAATGCTGTAAGTTTATGAAACTTTGTTAATGTATTTTTAAGATGTTTGAGAGATTGTTACACATGTTGTTTTTATTATTCACAGTTTTCACCGGTTGTATGAATAGCATGTATGTTGAAGAGGAAACCACAGTAAAAGGAAAATCCTTACTCTATATCTCATCTTTGAGTCCGGGTTAACTTGGTGTTTAGTCTGTGCTTATACACACTGTGCAAGACACTAAAGGGTGTGTGACATCTTCTATTACGGTACGGGGTTCTCCCTAGAAATTTATACTATCTTGGTGGTGGCGACCGGTGGGGGGATAAGGTCTCGCACAACATGGTGCTGGAAATTGGAGCATGTCCCTGCAAACCCGACGGATTTTGGTAGATTTTAGTAAAATTATCGGGGGAAAATAGAAAAAATTTGAAAATGAGTATAATAGCGCTGAGCTAGCAGTACCCTGGCACAGCGCCGTTTTTCCATTGTCTGGGGAGAACCCTACGGTATGAGTAGTTTTACATAAAGTATATTACACTGCAGTGATTGTTCTGTAAATACACTTACAGGGTTCTCCCCAGACCATGGAACAACGGCGCTGTACCAATATACTGCTAGCTCAGCGCCACTATACTCATTTTCAAATTTAGGGTATTTTTTTTCTATTTTCCCCTGATAATTTTGCTAAAATCTACTGAAATCCATCCCGTTTGCAGGTACACGCTCAATGTTCCAGCACCATATTGTTTTTCCTTTGACATCTTGGGGAGTTGCGTCTATCACAAGGTTTTAGTGTGAGACCTTCTTCTGGGGAGGGGCGCGCGCCAGGATACTATAAATTTCTGGGGAGAACCCTAACTTACATGAGACAACACATGAGATTAGAATCAGATCTAACCGCAAACCATAATATGAGATAATCGACATTTTTCGCTCGTCAAACAAAAATATACTATCATATCAGACTGCTGTGCAAGTGGCCGAATTTTATTTCACCGATGATGGGACAAATTCATTCCCACCCTAAACTGGTGTCGTCCAACAAAGAGAAACAGTCATAGGATGGAGGCAGAAATCAAATCAGCACTGGAAACGTTAACGCTACCCTTGTCAACTGGCTTGATAATGTCCAGTCATGTGTGTAATATGTTAATTTTGCCTTCAGGTTTTTCAGATTCAGCTTCAACATTTCACTTCAACACTGTTTAATTTCTGAGACTGCATCAGAGAATCACCTCCAAATAAAGCTTTCAGCTCTCAATCACAATCAACCTCTTCAGAGTACATTTTCTACTTAACATTTTTGTTTTCCTCTTATAGTGATTGATTTGTAGTATATTCCCCACAGAAACACCTCAGATTCTTTTATTTCATACCAACTCCTGAGGGGCTACATCAGTAAGAAATGTTCATGAGTGGGTGGTGATTAAATTGAACAGAAGATTTCACACAGTTACATTTAACACAGGCTGATGTTCAGTGAGTTTCTACATGTGTGCATTACAGTTGTATGTTTGTGGTACCCAAAAGTCACTAGGTCGGATCAAGCGGTAATTTTGTGTCCAACGGTTGCCGTCATATAAGCAGAGTAACTTATATGCATGTATTAGACATATTTGAGAATGTATTTATAAGCACTTTAATATCATATGTAACACAATTTGGGGTGATAAAATGTTCAGGTGAAAAATGTCAAATTACTGCTCGGTAACATATGGACTTGAAACGGACATACATTTTTAAGCTTTACACAAACATTCAAAACATGGTTTTCAACAGAAATTAATATAAAGTAGGTCAAAACCTTTTAGATATTATATTCAGCTATGCTGAAAATAAATTTTGGAGCAAAATATTGTAAAGCCTTTGTTTTATCGACATGGCAATGTGGTAACACATGGACAGGCTGCCGTAGAAACACATGGATGGCTCTTTATAGTTATATGAATCACCCAAAATGTATCAAAAGATCATTACTTTCTTAAAGTTTCACTCAAATATCTGAATTGCAAGGAACTTGAAAATTAAAAATTGGTATTTTTGTGGTAATGCATGGACAGGGCCTTTTAAGCAACTCAAATGTTTAAACACATAAATGTCAATAATATTCACAAAATAATGGAAATCTAATACTTGAAACTTAATCATCTACATAATCAACAGAGTGAATACATTTTCCAATTTTTAGATATGATTGTTGGTGTCAAATCTGAGCTACGGCTATGGTGTAAAAAGTAGAATCAACAAAATTGGTTGTAACTTTTTTCAACACGTGGTATTTTAAAAAGGATAACCGTTCCATAAAATAGAGATATTTCACTAAAAATGAGCACACTTCATAACTGATATGTGCAAGTGTACTTGTTCATGCTGATGTTCACTTTTGCTTGATTGGACCCCACTATGCTTGTGCTTCGTTAATATCACGACAGCAGAAAGTTAATTACAATGAACAAGATGGTCGTTTTTAATCAACTTGTAACGCTTCCTCATTCAGACTCCCAGAGTACCACAACAGTATTACTGTCGTCAAAATCCAGTCATCTTCAATCTGCCTAAAACACTCAGTAATGCAGTTTAAAGTTGTACATAGACTGCACTGGTGTAAGAGCCTGGCAGACCAAACTATCCATGAACTGTACAGTCTGGAATCAGACCATTGACAGAGCTGAAGCCTGTGGGTGGATTCAACCGTTGTCATTCAAACTGTTCCTGCACGTAATAGGCCAGTTCTATGACCAATCAGAGCAACCGACAGTGTGACGTATTCAGAGATACAAGCGGAGCCAGCTGGTATATTAGACTGTTACAGTAGCCGGTCGGCAAAACAGCAAATCCATCCTTCTTTAAAACAAATTACTTGAGTGCTTCTTTCTGCTCAACTTTCAAAGAAAAGCCCAAGTCTAACTCTTAAAACAGACGACAAAAGCCAATTCAAACGAGCGTGGTTGGTTCGCCACATCCATCTTCGTTGCTCTCTATGGTTCTGCTATCTCGTCGTCACACAGCCCTGTCGTCATCGTGCAAAGCCCGCCCCAACAACTCACTACACAGACAGAGCGTTTTGATTGGTCCGACCAATGATGGGCTCCTATCATGCGATGCTAGACCACAAACTTGGCAAGAATATTTTCTGCCGCCATGTGGTCTAGATTTCTAGGCTACTGGTCTAAGGCAAAACCGGCCAAACTAAAGCTGATTACTGACTTTAAATGTGACAGATGTCATCAGGAACCAGGAACTCTTTCACAAATGTTTTACCTTTGCAACAAACTGAGCAGTTTCCGGCAGTTAATATTTAATTCCTTTTCAGAGCTCTTTGAAACCCCAATAGAATGTCATGTTCTCACTGAAATATTTGGAGTCATTCCACAGAATACACACCTCAATAAGAATTTTAAGAACATCATTGCCTACACAACTTTAATAGCTCATCAACTCATTCTGCTTAAATGGAAAGACAGAAACCCTCCAACTTTCAACCTGTGGATTGTAGACCTCATAAACTATCTGACATTAGAGAAAATAAGATACACCACAAGAGGCAATGCAGCCAAACTCTATGCAATATGGCAGCCTGTCTTATCGTATATTAAAAAGATGGACACAAACAATTTCTCATTGTAACTTAGGATATACATATGCATATGTATGTGTATAAGTATGTATGAGTGTATATGTATGGGTATATAATTTTTACCTCCGCCAAGAAGGTTGTATTTTCATCGACATTGGTTTGTCTGTCTATTTGTCTGTTAGCAAGATACCTCAAAAAGTTATGGATGGATTGTCATGAAATTTTCACAGATTGTCAGAAATGGGGTATACTACAGATGATTAGATTTTGGTGGTGATCCGTACATTCAGCGCCATCTAGTGGATGAAAGCACAAACACTGCCTTGGTGGAAGTCTGCGCTATCTAAGTGCTTCTCTGGTTAATTACATTTTCATACATTTATTTTGTTTTGTTCATTTTAGACGTGTATGTTCATATGTTTTTGTTGGAATAGGGGGTGCATTGGGGTTGGGACTCTGTTGGAGTGGGGATACATAAATGTGTTGCTGAATTTTATACACATTCAGTTGTACCACACTTAGGGCTGTGCAATTAACTGAATTTGATCACGATTTTGATTTTGTTGTCCCACGATCTCAGAACTCATGCAATTGAGTTGAAATGATTTATTTTCCGTTTTTCTTTACACAATTTCTGAGACGTGCATGCGCAATATATTCCATTGCAAAACAGCTGTAAAGTACATACTTGTAGCCAAAATTTGTTTTCAATTTGAATGTTTTGCATAAAGAATCAATAACAAAGTGTTTTTTGAGAGAAATGCTGAATAAATGCATGTGAAACTCAAAATAATTGTTGGAATAATCGTGGTCAAACTGCACTGTAAAAATTCAATTAAAAAAAAACTTTGGAGAAAATCAACAGTATTATTGTCAACACCATGAGCTGTTCAATTTCTGGCCTTAACAATAATTTCCAAACACAGACATAAAAAAAAACTGAAGGTGACAACATCTCAAAACCCTATTACTCGACTCTGGTCAGTCTATAATCATTCACTCAAACTCCTTTTCATTTATGGTTCACACCTGTTATAATCTCACTGAAAAAGCTTCCTGATCACCTCTCCTGCTCTATTTCCATCCACAGAGAGCATCCATTATTAACAACTGTGATACCTGCATTAAACTCCAGCACTAAAAGCCCTGACACTCCCCTCAATTAAACCCTCTTAGAAAATAAACAGTTTGTGAAATCACTTGTTAACCTCACATTTATTTAGCACTTACAGTACAGCATTCAACATGCCGTGCTTAACATTTGCTCATCATGTTTTGCAATAGCAGTAAAAATTGCATCTGTGATCTGCGACTGAAATCTGGTTCTACACTTGTATCCAGCCTCATACTGACCTCCTCCACTCCATTGGCTCCCGGGGAAGTTGCTGGGCCAATGAGGTGTAGAGCGACGTAAACAAGGCCTGGTCTCCAGCACCTGGGAGGAAAGAGAGGAAAGACAAGAACGCATATGAAAAGAGGTCAAATGTCAAGTAAGCGCAATCTAATATCGGTGTCATAACAAAACACGAGAAAAAAAAAAGATAGGCCTACAGCTTCGGATTTTATGAAACTGCCCCAAATCTGCACATTGCATTTCACTGAGGTAGAAAGGAACACAAAAGGGATATTTTTGGAATATATTTATCAGGAATAAGAAGTAACAGTGTAAATTACTATCAAATGAAGCAGCAAATGAGGAAAATGTGTTCATGTTTGATAACAGTAAAAATCAGTAAAAAGGTTATGCATCAGACCTCATGAGCGCTAACACCCTGTAGTCACCTGCATCTCTCTTTTTCCATCCAGTCCAGTGTTTGCACAGTTTATGGCAAATTATATTTATGACTGACACTTTCAACACCAAATTTAGAGTAACAAAAATGAAAGTAGTAACCACATGCGTTATACTGTGTTGGAGATGATTTTGCACATGTTTATTGCAGCATAAAACATGACTTCTTTGTTCATGAGTGTTACTGGTTCCAATATCATATTCCGCTTTTGTTAAGGCCATGATTAAAGAAAAAATAGGATTCATGTCTTGGCATTTTTAAGGTTTTTTAAGACTGATCTCAGACTTTTTAGACCAATTAAAGCTGTATTTTTTTATTAATAAATTGTGTGCCTTTTAATGCTTGTCTCTCTGTGTTTAACAATCATCTCGATAAACTGAGGCGATTCCTTGAAGACGTGCAGATGTCTGGGGTTTAAACAGATGCCATTCTAACTGAGGAACCTTCTTCTTTTGTGTTCTGAATGCGGCATTGACAGCTTGTAATGTGACTTCCCATTTTATTCATTCCTTATTTAGCCATTTATGAAATTACACAGGGCTGACATTACTTTTCACTAAACCAGATGAACAGAACCCATTTAGGAGAACATCAGTGCTCTTTTCAGTTGAGCTGCATTACTAATCGTCTTTTCAACACACTGACTGGTAGGTGTCATCCTCTATAAAGCTCTACATCCCTTTAAATTTCATGCTTTATTTTCTGATTGGCCTCCATGTACAGGTGTCAACACGGAGGCCAAACCCAGTTTTCTGCAAAATGTCTTCAAATCATCACCAACAGAAAAAACAAACACACGTTTGTGACATGATGCATCTGAACATCTGTGCGACAGCTGCACAATATTACTTTTCAACATCATAGTGCGCTCATGTGCAGTGGCCAAAAGCTTTGACTGTAAAAGGGATGATGCTGACCAAAATTGCCAGTGTCTTTGATGCGAGTAACACATTAACGTGTATGCTTTTTGGGTTTTGTGTGACGAATCCAATTTTACCGTATTTTCTGGCAGTGGAAAGGAGGGTTTGCACTATCGGGTTTTTTTTTTTCTATCATCATTATTATTTTTTACTTCCGTTTCAAATTCAATTTAATCATGCATAAAATCAGTTAACGCAGTGTACAAATTAAACTGTCGAAACATGGTCTAAAGATAGAAGGTGTAGAAGGTGCATGCAGACTGATGAACCCTGTTGATCTTGTGTATAAATAAATAGAGGTTGACTTAAATATCTTCACAGCTCTAAAGCTGCCCACACACCACATATGTTTGAATGCTGCACTGAGCTGGGCGATATGGGCAAAAAAGAAGTCTCAAGCCATTAAAGCTATTTTACCATGCAATGCATGATCTTCATTAGAGACTGAATCACTGTATAATGAAATTAACCATGTCACACCCACTGGTAAAACTTACCAAAGATATGTGGGTGTGACAAGATAAAACTTTAAGCCTGTTTAAAAAGGAATAGACTGCCTATCTTCAACTTACATACAGTACTGCATCAGTTTTATTGTGGTTTTGAGGATGCATATACATCCTATCTTGTGACCTCGTAGAAGCAGAATTCCCTGAACAATACAGCGAGTATAATAGATGTGTCTCTTACAGTGGTTGCTGTGTTTTGACTGTGCCAGTGGCTCTATTTCGGTGTACTGGAGGACTGAAACTACTTGTTAAAGCTTCAACAGAACTGGGCCACAGCCAGTGAACCATGCATGTTCCCCTACGGCTGAGTAGGAGCACTAGCGCTAAACTGTTGTTTTCCCCGCGGTGGATGTGAATGCCGCTTGTCAGCACTAAACCTAATAGTCACTGTTTTATCTGAATCAAGAGTGCCGATGCGGAGCCAAAAAAACACAGCACAATGCTGACATTTAAGGGCAGCAGCACAAAGCTATTAGACCTCGTTGTCTATTTTTCAATACCTGTCAAGATCCAACAAAAACACCTGGATGTGCAAGAGTTAGCGTGTGGTGCATGACATGCACCATAAGCGTACAATATACTGGGGTGCATATAAATATTACTTTCAAGTAGTTGAATGCCTTTGTTTATTCAGCAAATAAAAGGTTATCAGAAAAGGGATCAGGCGCAACCCTGCAAAGCAAATATACAAAGAATTAGTTCTAATCTGTTACACTAATGCCTTAACAATATACATCTGATCATCTCATAAGGAACACTTCAGGGTCCAAAACAAAATAGATACATATACATGTGTTCAATATTCTACCTATGAAGCTGCAGAATTCATCTGACACTTAACATGTAGGACCACCCCTAACACTACTGTTAAATAATCACATGATCATGGTTAAATGAACTGATCACTTTGTACGATCATGGGATTAATGTCCATTCACCTGTGTATGAACAGCAGAATGAAACTAACACAAAAATCATCAAACAAGCAACTTTACTGCAGTACGGTTTAATGTCACCTGAATTGTGCAGAAATATCTTGAAACACTTCACTGTTTATGTGCAACCAAACATATTTCAGTGATTATCTCCTGCCATGAGATCATAAACATAATGTTCACTGGCTCTTTTTTTAAAAAGTGCACATGTACCTGTAAGTCAACCACTGAAAGTATGAAATACATGAAATAAACAATTACAATAAAGTATGGCAGTACATTATCAACTGAAATGTTATGATAGATAGATAGATAGATAGATAGATAGATAGATAGATAGATAGATAGATAGATAGATAGATAGATAGA
>JAQQZY010000015.1:10295421-10313016 GCA_030068375.1 Ostorhinchus rueppellii
TAGATAGATAGATAGATAGATAGATAGATAGATAGATAGATAGATAGATAGATAGATAGATAGATAGATAGATGGACTGTATTCATCCTTAACTGGGTTGCTTCTCTTTAACAAATAATTCAGGCAGTGTTTAAATTGCATCTTATTCCTTTCATGCTCAGTGGTCATTACAGTGGACTGCTGTTCAAAGCTGTTCTCTTATATATTCATGCATTTTGTCGTTTTATTTCCATATCAGCCAACAGAGTCGACACTGATCCACCATCCCATACACTGCAGTTCAAACCATGACTGTGACTTTGGTGTTCTTGATAAACCTGCTCTGCTGTAACATGTTTGAGTGTAAATCAATTAATTCTTAGACTGTAATTAACAGGCTTGTTTTTATAGATAAAGTTTATTTATTTATTTATTTATTTATTGCATATTATCTTCACGAAGTGAGTGATAACTAGTGGTAGAATATGTTAAAATTTGAGAAAAAATCTAATTAGCAGCATTAAAAATATTTTCATTTCATTATTTTCATATCACTTTCTCTTACTGGGTTTTAAATTCATGTTTCTTTGCTTCAAAAATGAAATGTATGGTGTAGCAGAGTGGACATCTTTAGAACTACATGAAAAAAACAACACACAATCACATTGTTTTTTTTTTTTTATCATGCCTGAAGTGAAAAAAGAAAAAAAAAGATTAAGCTTCTCCTAATTCATGCATGAAAGGGTTAAATACAGAAACAAAAAGACATTCCCTTTCAGTTCAAACCTAAATCATATGCATACTGGTCTTACAGCTCTTCATTTCCAGTCTAATCCTAGCATTCCCAGAAAAGAATGGAACATATAACATCAGAAACAACTAGATATCAATTTTCCATTAAAGCATTTTACAAACAAAAAAAAAAAAAGCCCAAAAACCTGGTCACGTACTTCACTTTCAGCTTCTGATGTGACGCACCATTAAGCTTTCCTTCATTGTTGTTCGTTCCATCTTCTCCTTCATCATTCACTTTCTGCCTCCGGTGCCATCTGAGCAGCCTGTGCCACTGGTTACTTCTTCTAACACTAACATTACCGATTATATCCATTATCCCCAGTTACTCCATAGATTCATGCGTTTTTCTATGTGAGGGCGTCTTTTCCTACAGCGCTCTGTTCTACCTCAGAGTAGCACCATCTTCAGTCATAATTCCAACCACCTCACTGACTCTCCCTGGCCTCTATCAGCAGCTCACTTAACAAACACCAGCAGTGTGCCTGGGATGCTGGTCTCCATGGAAAGAAAACCACAACAGGTGTCACTGACCCTCTGGGAATGGCTTTCCTCCATTACATGAAGGTGTTCCTCTGTAGCAAAGACTGGAGGAGAGCCACTGTTCACATTCAAGCGTCACTGTACATGTTTCCGATGAGTAATTCATATTTTTTCAAATGCATTTAGCGCTGCTACTGTGAAAGAATAGAAACAGGTCAAACTTGCAGTAAGAATATACATGATGGGATGAAAAGCAGATGCAAACCAGGTTAACTGGAAATGCTGAACCGTTATGTGAAGAACACTAGAATGTTTGCATTGGAAATGTTCACGACGTTAAAAGCTGAGCATTCTGTCAGTATCACCATATCACCCAAGTTGTTAGGCTAAAAAAAATAAAAAATTAAATATTTTACAGTGTAAATAGTTTTCATATCAGATACCAATTGCTAAATGGCTTTTTTTTTTTTTAACTGAAGTCTTTTTATTGTATTTTGGCATAAGACAAACAAACATACGACAAGCCTCAATCCACCCAACCCTGTCGCACCACCACTTTAACAGTAAAACAAAACAAACAAACAAAAAACATCCATAACAGATTCATAGCAGTCAATATGATGCACATTATATTGTAGAGAATAATACTTCACACTGATACAGATAGGCATTTGAATATAGGGGAAAAAAACAATAATAAGAAAGATAGAAGTAAATAAAGAAAGGAGGACCGCAGTAGGATTTATATCATTAAAGTGTCATTAGAATCCCCCTTTTCAACTAATGTAAGGACAGGTTGCCAGATGTAACGGAATTTAAGGGTATAAACCTGTATATGATACCGAATTCTAAATGGCATTTTATAGCAGCATTCAGCAAAGTCTCAGGTTTTAATTCTGGAAACAAGTACGATGTCAACCTTTTTACACAAATAAAATAAAGTAAAGGCTCTGACATGTAATAGTTATAAAAATAAACAGCAGCCCTATGTTTTTTGTTTTTGTTATGTCTTATTGGATCATTTATGTTTTGAAAGATAACCCCTTGACTTACTTATTTATTTGTTTATTTATTTATTTATTTCATCATTTTGGGCACCTTTCTGGCTTTTGCAGGATTAAATCGAAATAAACTTTACAAAAATTACTGAATTGAGAAAAAATAGGTAGAGTGTATTTTTGTTTTATTGTTTTATTTTGTTGCATCACTCTTGGTCTTTTTGTTTTGTTTATTTATGTATTTATTTATTTTTACATCTTTTAGGTCATTTTTGTCCTGTCTCATTCATGACATGGTTCATTTGCTTTATAAATTATTTTTGCTGAGGTCAGTATTTGTTATTTGATGGTTTTATTTCTGGTTTGTTAAGTTTTATCTATTTACCATGATTTTGTATTCACTGATTGTAAGCTTTTCTTTACTGATTTTTTTTTTTTTTTAAATTAATAAAGGAAACTGAAATCACGGTAATATGTGTGTCCCATAATCAATACTAACTGCAGTCCAACTAAAGAAACTTTTTTTGGGGGGGGACTACATAAAGATATTCAATTAGAATATAACTATTTGCCACTTTTGATTGAATGCTTGCAAAGCAGATTTTGGCAAAACTGTACCTTTATAGGTGTACGTTAACCCATGAAGACCCAAACATCCATTATCAACTAAAAGCATCCACTGATCTAAAATGTTTAATACCTCTTGATCCATTCATTCTATCAATACATGTAAATAATTGATGTAAAATGCACTTGTGTCATCTTTTCATGGTCATTAGATATGACTCATTTGGACATTCACAGGCATAGGAAGACTGTCATCTTCCACTTGATTCACCAGTAAAAGCCATGGAGTTTGACAAATATTATAATAAATGGTGATAAATCATACTGGGAAGACAACAACAACAAAAAATACTAATAGTTTGGAAGTTGTTACAAAAAAATCTGGCTCTTTACAGGTTAATGAGCTCAATAAAGATATTCAATTAGAATATAACTATTTGTCACTTTTGATTGAATGTATGCAAAGTAATGTAGAGTCAGTTAGATTTTGGCAAAACTGCACTTTTTAGATGTATGTTAACCCTTAAAGACCCAAATATCCACCCACAACCAAAAGCATCCACTGATCTGAAATATTTAATACCTGTTGATACATTATTTCTATCAATACATGCAAATAATTGGTGTAAAATACAGTTTGTCATCTTTTCATGGTCATCAGATATGACCCATTTGAACGTTCAGAGGCGTGGCAACACTGTCATCTTCTACAACATTGATTCACCAGTAAAAGCCACGGAGTTGGATCAGTGACAGTGGATGGGCACACTTTTTTTTAGTTTTTGCTGTAAAAAGTGACTTATTCTTCAGTTTTCTCTGTTTCTGATTAAAAAAAAAACAAAAAAAAAACAAAAAACAAGTTTAATCTGAGGTTTTATGAACATCTACATGATCAGTGAATTAAATATTGTAAAATGAATTATTTACACTGAAAAAAAACAAAAAATAAAGAAGAAACTATTATATAAAAAAAGATGAATCACTTAAGGAAGGTTAAATAGACAGAGAAATGCATGTGGGAACTGCCACAAAAGTAGCACTGGGTCTTTATGGGTTAAAAACACTTTTTACTGACTTTATATTAAGATGAGTGCTTTTCTGTTGAATCTTGCAGCAGATTGACAGAACTAAGACCCTTCTTTACAAGTGTGAGATGGATTTCCTTTTAGTTTCGGATCCTCTGAGCCTAAGTACGCCTTGTACTCTACACTATTTCAGTATATCACACTAAGCCTCGGTGTTTGCTCTTTAATTCATCCACCTCGCAGCCTTCTCAGCTCCATGACTGTGGACTGGAGCTGCGTCGCTGTGGGTGTGAGTCACAGAAGTCGTGTGGGAGGAGTTACAGTAAGATGGCTGCGGGAAAGGGGAGAGTGTTTGAAAAATCATCAAATGGGATGTTTATCTGTCGCTTACAGGATGCACAGCAGCCCCAATGAAGGAGTGGTTAATTTCTTACCTTCCCCGAGTCAGTATGCTGTAGCTTGTCAGTTGTCTTTCGGTTATTTACGTGCTTTTCACCCGTTTGTGTGCTGACATTGTGGATTTCATTAGCCCTAGTCGTTAGCTACCAACCAGCGCTAACTTACTAGCAACTAGCTAGCAGGTACCCGTGGAAATCAACACCTAGCAGCAACCAGGAGTGCTTGAGAACTCTATAAATACACAAGGTGAGTAACAACAACTTAACCTAATAGTCAACACCATTGGCACTTAAATTAGATAGATTAACTAGACCCATGGTTGACATTTTTAAGCTAGCTAATTATCTTGGCAATACCAACTAGCTTGCTATATCATCTCGCCATTGAAATGTATTGGTTGTGTTTTTTTCCAGCCTGTGCCATGTCGTCTAGTTAATATGAAACCTGGTAGGTTTCGATTCCATAAAAATGAGTCGAATGAACATATAAATAGCAGTGTAATGTCATGGAGTGGTGTTGTAATCCAGTGGTTGAACTCCGGAGCTAGGTGTGCTAACGGACAGGAGGGGACGGTTGACCTGAGCTCTGCACTGATTGATGATTGACTGGCCTTACTGTGATCTGTGAACTTGTGCATCCTAAATCACATTCCTGCTTTTCCTGTGAGCTTTGGCAGTTGTTATCATACACCTGAATGCACTTAAAACAATGTGCAGATTAGCCTCTATGATTAAAAACTCTGAAAACGACTACCTGTGTCTAAAACGTAAAAGGCAACAACAAATGCATGGTTTGAGTTTAGTTTTATTTTTTTTTTTAAGGGATCACTCGTAGATTATTCTGCATTTGTTTCTTCCACTGTTTTGCATGTCATTCACTGGGTTCAGCTTTTTAGTTTTTGATGGAAATGCCAATAAATGAAGTCGAATTAAGTTTCTAGTTTGTGGACAAAAACTGCTATTTACATTCCTATCCTCTGAAGAAATTATGAAAATACTTGCTCTAACAGTGTCTGTGTTTATGGATTTGGTCAATTGTAATTGAAGACAGAAAGCGGTTTTGTCAAATTGTGGAAAAGGCCAAGTTGTTCATATGTTATCACTTAAGAGCTTTTACTTACAAATCTGCAGGTACTCAAGTAAAGGTACGGATTGTCTGGTTTGAGCTTCCTGTATGTAAATATTTTGTTTTGATCTTTGGTACTTCTGATTGGTCAAAACAACGTCACATTGTGCTTCAGGTTGTTAGGCGGTCTGGCCTAAAGATCATATGACATCGCTTCAAGGTAGAATCATGGTCTGAATCACAAATTTCTCACCTCTTATAAATGGTGGGTAACTTACAATCAAACAATGAAAGTTTTTCTCTTGGTTTCTCAGGTTTCTGGAAGCCTAGGCAGTGCATAATGGCTTTTTGTTGTTTTTATCTGACTTGAAACTCTGCATTTTTGCATCATTTGGCACAGACATTATACCAATATAGACATATCTATACAAAGAGAACACTATTTACCATTTTCTTGTACATACAGCTGTAGTGGTTTTGGTGGCCTCATTTGTCCCTCTGAATTTTTCTAATGAATTTAAAAAATGTTTTACATCTAACAATAAAGCATTTTGATTCATCAGAGTCACTGTATGCTGGAGTTCAGAGGATAGACCTGCAATTGATAGACTTACAGGAATTCTTGATGATTTTCTTAACGGCAAAACAACTCTGAACACAAACTCTGCAAGTTAGCACAGACTGAGCCTGAACATTTAGTGCAGACAGATCCAGAAGTATCGCTATTAACTGACTGAAATAACTCAGAAGCCACACAGCTGGTACTAGTAACATAAATACTACAAACCCATACATTAGTGCATGGGTGTCAAATTCATTGTTGTTCAAAGACCAATATGATCTGAAGTGGGCTGAACCAGTAAAATAATAGCATAATATATAAATTATCTTGGCTCTTAACTTTTCTCTGTTTTACAGTGAAAAAAGTTAATTACATTTTGAAAATATTTACATCTACAAATTACCCTTAAAAAATGTAACATGGTCTATGAACAAATTGGAATTTGTTATGAAAAATAAGTGTAATTTTAACAATTTTATCCCTGCACTTATTCATGTATGTGCATTACAACTTAGAGATTACATTTGATCTACTAAATCACAAAATATTCAGAATATTGTTGTGATTGCACTTTTCGTAAGACAATTCATGGTGTTCATATCTGTTCAGATTATTCAAACTTTTTGTGGAACGATAGTTTGTAAATGTAAACATAATGATCTAATCTTACTTTTTTTACACTAAATGAAAGAAAATTTGGAGTTGTCAGTCGGTTATTTATGATATTTTTTCCTGACTGGTCCACTTCAAATTGAATTGAGGTGAATGTGGCCCCTGAAATAAAATAATTAATTTCTTCAGTGTAATTTTTGCATTTCACAAAGTTATCCCACAGGCCAGATTGAACCCTTTAATGGGTCAGTTTTGGATCACAGGTTGTATGTTGGACACCTGTGCATTAATGCAACACCCATGTGTAGTCCTCTCTGTGATTCACTATATTAACACTGATAAATGGGCCATGTAAAAGCAAATGTTGGCAGAGTAGACAAGTTTTGACAACCCTAATATTTATTTTTTATGATGATCTGTAGAGTAGTAAAATTCAGATGTACTTCTCATGAGATTGTCCAACTCGGGTTTCTTTTTTTTTTCCTCCAATTGAAAACTTAAATCAACAAAATGATTAATCAGTAATAGAAAACATTTATGTGTTCTAGTTTAAATAAAGGGATAATGTTTCAGGTTAGGTTAAGAGGTGTTTGTCATAATCAGGTAAAGCACAGCAGTCAACAGACTAAGTGTTAAAGGTGCATGTATTTCAGCTTTGTGTTTGCTTTTTACTGCTGTCACTGGTACTTGAGGAAACTGAAATCTGAGGAATGTTGTGAGTTTACAGAGAGGTTGAACCTGTGCTCGGGGTCACGCCTATGCACATCTGGACAATTGTTGAACAAAGCAGGTGTGCCTGTCATTTTGTGAATTTTAGGCTTTCACAGACATATCGGGTGGGGTCTGTACTCCTCTTTGAGTCAGTGTGAACTAAGCGATCTGAGGTTATAATTCTCATGATTTAGTGTGATGTGACGCAAACCACTGATAAAGTCAGAGCCTCCCTTCCCTTTACAGGAAGTTGAAAATTGAACTTTGAACTTATGTAATTGGTTTTTTATGGCACTCGGGTATGTGATGTATAAATATAAGATGTTTTGTTAGTCCCATGTGGTAAACCCTGTCAGTCAGTGCTTCCTGAGAGTGAAGATCTGAGAGTTTTCTTCAGGAATATGTCTTTCAGGTTTAGAGTTAAGACGACCTGTATTTTAAGTCAGTCTGTTTTCTCTCTGTGTTGGATTGTTTTTTGCTTCCATGTCTTCTCTGATTCATTAAGTATAAATGTTTCTCTAGACAACATGACTGTCATTAACTGTGACAGGCATGCTGAGTACCAGTGAACCATTTAGAAAAAAGTATTGTTTCAGTGGTGTTTGTATGTGGAAAGCTACTCAGTGAGAAATTCAATAAAGAAAAGCACAGAGCATTATTGATTTAGGAAAGTCGAGCTAGAAGTCATTAAATCTGTTTCTTGTGTCTGACCCAAGTCTGAGTCATGTGACTTGTATCCTTGTTGTATAGCCTCAAATAGTAACAAGGGCTTGTATAATCCATTTTACAGTTTACCTGGCTGCTCTCTCCTTTAAAGGAGTGATTTTTTGCTCGTTTTTTTTTTTTTTTTTTGTAATGAATTATGCATTTTAAAACATGTCCCTGTGGTCTACATAAACTGTGAATGCTCTGCTTGGGTCTGAGTTCTTCATTAATTCAACTCCACAGGTCCATCTTCCAACCTTTTTCTAAGTAATGACACCAGAAAGGTTGTGGTGAGCACTGGCCCCTTAAATACAAATGAGCCACTTCATGCCCCGCCCCTGCAGGTTGTTGGCTGTGCTGCTCTGTCCCGTTGAACCAACAACTGAACATTTTAGGTAATCAGCTTGAAATTTGGCGGTATTTTCAACCACTGCTGCAGACAAACATTTGTCGTACTTGGAGAAATGTTCATCAGAAGTCTTGACCTTATATGTGCAAATATCGTGATGTAACAAGTTATAGATGTAACAAATCAAGCAGGAATTGAAACGGGTTGTAGAAATCCACACAATTTTTGTCAAAAATGAATGTAAAGATGACATTGCAGCACTCGAAGGATTCATATTCAAACTTTTGGAACTATTAGGGCCCAAATACACAAATAAATGAACCACAGACTAATAGCTTAGTATGAGCCCTTTAAACAGGGAGATACTGAACCGATTCAGCTGCACCAAAGGGTTATCATTAATGATCTCTATACCTTATACTTAAAAGGTTGAAGTAAAACATATTCACACTATGTGACACACTCCATTTAGCAAGCCTTTGACAGGAACTTATTCAGGTATATTATGTTGAAATACCCCTCCAGCAGACACGATTCTTGATAAACAGGTTTATTTTCAATTAGAATTGGGGTGAAAGTAAAACTTGCTTGAGGATTGATTGGTGGAGTGAGTTTTGAGGAGTTGTTTTTCTAGTCCTCAACAACTGTAACAGTCTGTGCTTCAAACAAAAGCATAGACTGTAATATTAATAAATGTTCCAGAAACAATAAGAGGGCTGATATCCCTCTCTGTATATTTGGTTTAACTTCTAGTATTCAAAATACTTTTTAGATATTGAAGGCGACTACAATAACTTCCCAGATTAATTCAATCTTTGTCCAATTTCACTGTGGGAACTTGGCCTCACAGATGCATACAAGGATTTTTATATCTGTCTGTCTGTCTGTCTGTCTGTCTTAGGGTGACGGATATTTCGTGTTTTCATGGTTAATATGATGGGAACATGTGCAATAAACACTTGAGGGGGCCAGTGTAGTATTCGTGAAGCCAAACACTACACCAAGGGTGTCCAGTCCTGGTCCTCAAGGGCCGGTGTCTTCCATGTTTTAGATGTATCCTTCTTCCAACACACCTGATTCAAATAATAAGACTATCATCAAGCTCGACGAAAGCCTGATAACGACGGTCAGGTGTGCTGTAAGAAGGAAATATCTAAAAGATGCAGGATACAGGACTCCTCGGAGGACCAGGACTGGACAGCCCTGCACTAGACCAAACCAATTTATCAAATTTTACCACCAGGTGTCATACTCACTCAGCAGACACTCCCAAGTGGAAGTAACGAGGCTGTCAGTCCCTATGATTGAGAGGCACCAGTCCACTTTGTGTACTGTATAGTGTACTGAGGGATCAGTTTGTGTGATTCATGCATGTGATTTACGTTCTGTAACGCATACTGGCTTTCGATGAGGATGGGTCTATATTTCTTCAAGTTGATGGTCTCTCTTTAATGAGTTTCTTGTATTGTTGTTTGAGAAGGCTTTAGTAAGGCTAAGTGCACCTACAAGTTATGTTAAATAAGTTCTTATTTTATCTTGTCAAACTGTTTTGAGTGGAAACGCACTTTTCTGATCTTCTGCGTCAGGCCACGGAGTATAGCTTTAGCATCACATCCGACTGAATATGAGCAGCAATGGGAAACTACAGCCACAACTTATCTATTTAATCTGTCATTTGAGTCTGCATCACTGGATAGATTTTCTACACTCTGAAAACAGACATCTGTAGAAAAGGGTACAGTCTTTTTCTTTCTTAGATTATACTCTGCTGAAAGATTACTTTTGAGTTTTTGCCCAGTGAACAAAATATCTATCCAATACCACAGCTTTAACCAGTGTATAATTTTTCTGTTGATTTTCTGTTGAATTCAACTGTTACACTTGTACAGTATTATTATTTTGTCATAATTTCCATGGTAACCTGAGCATTTTAAAAAGACGTATGTGCTGTATTGTAGAATCCTTGTTGTGACTTCAGATGAGCCTGATCACGTGTGTGTTTGTTTTGTCCACAGTGCAGAGTGGCCGTGGTGACTGGCGATGGAGTGGTGTTGGCTTCAGACTGGATGACAGTGTCTACAGGGAGGACAGGGTCACTCAGTTTTTAAAGCACCACTGGGCTTTTTCCCCTGACGTACACTGACCGCTGCTCAGCCAGTCTCCTCCCCCTCCTTTCCTCTTCCTCCTCCTCTTCCTCCTCCTCCTCCTCCTCCTCTTCCTCTTTCTTCCTCCTTCCTGCACTGTCTTCTGTCTTTTATCCACCTTTTAGTTTCTACGTGTTCTCTGGTGGTTTTCTGTTCTCAACGCTTCGGCTAAGGGCTCCTTTTCTCGTCTGTACCTCCTCGTGACCTTTGACCTGCCTCTTGTGGGATTCACCATGAGTTGGCTGAGCAGGTTGAATCCGCGAGGTCCGGGGACTCGTCCAGGTCGGAGCGCTGCCCCTTCCAGCCCCTGCACTGCTGACCCGGAGACCTGCCTGATGGTGTTTCAGAACCACTGGAGACAGGTAAGAGTTGGATGAGAGAAAGATGGGCACTTAAACGAGTTAAAAAAAAAAAAAACCCTGCATAGATGGTGTGACTTTCTCTGCTTCTTGTGAACAGGGGTTTTCCTGCATCACCTGACAATCATAGAAGTAGACAGAAATGTTATGATGTAATAAAAGACTTGACAAAAATAATTCTGTTAACCTCCTTTCAGGATAAGGTGGATGATTCACAATTAGTCTTCGTGAACCTAAAAAAAAACATGATTCAGAAGTTGCATTTACAAAATCAATTCCTACATATGTGCAATATCTACAAACAACTGTAGCCAAAAGCAGCACTTAAATGGGTTCCTTTGTTAATTATTTATTGAACCATAAAATGTAACTTCAATAAAATGGTTCCAGTGGCAAGAAATGACGAGATGCCTTACACCGAACAAGCATTTTGGATGTTTGACTTTCGATCTTTTTGACATAAACATAAAAAGTAAAACCTTGATTAATTGAGCATCTTGCTCAGACCAAGGTTATCAGGTTGAATTGGTTTAATCCATTTTCTATCAGAAAGCCAAGAGGTTTCTGTAAAACAGAGACGAGCACGGCATTCTCAACATTTGAGAAACTTGACTTTAAAGACAACTTAAATCATCAAATTAGGACCTCTATTATTAATTAAATTAATCTGAATGTTATAGGTTTATTCCCTTTAACTTAATTCTGAAAAAATGATGACCAGGTTGTTTATGATTCAAGTATTAATTTTCTACCTTTATTACCAGCCCCACAGAAAATATATTTTTTATTTCTACAATCACCTGGAAAAAAAGCCCAAGAAAATGTATGTACTGTAAAGATACGCACTACAATTACACTATGTACATCATTGTTCCAAAACAATCCTCTGTCTCAAGGCTCCAATTTCTGATCGAACAGTTTTGACTCGGCTTTTCCTCTTCAGGGATTGTGTGTGAACTGAATTTTTGTAGTGATGACTTGAGTTACTAATATGGAAAGTCAGTCCTTACTAAATGAGCCCATGGTGCAGCCAGTACTAAAACGAGTGTATGTTTACCTCTGTTCTGAGTGTACAGTGTTTCCCACAGGACAGGAATTTATTTGTGGGGGTGGGGGGGGTGCGACCAAGAAAAACGCACAAGTTTGAACACTTGAACAATTTCGTTGCATACAGTTGAATCATTACTAACGAGCAGAACCGCGCTACTTACAGCACCAGCTAAGCGGCAACAGCTAAACAAGTGTGACGTGGCTAGCCTGTTGGCTAACATTAACGCTACTAACAGTGAGAATTAATGTCTCTGCATATGTTGAGCTTCCACCTACATTAACAGAGACACAGACTAATATAACACGAGTTATAGCTGTTTGGACCACTGTTTTAGTTACCTTGGTCTTTTGCGCCAGTCTTCTTCTTCTTCTTCTGGCAGACTAGGTGTGTTAAGTGCGTCTTCTTTGGTTTTATTGGTGGAGTGTTGATTTATACTGCCACCTACTGCACCAGAATTGTAATGACTAACATTACAATGCTTTTATGAGCGAGGTCAAGCCAAAAGTGGAAAAAAAAATTTGTGGCGGAAATTATTTATTCGTGGTGGGCTCCCATAAATAAATGAATGTATGGAAAACACTGGTGTAAATCCTAAACAAACGTCGAGTGATCAGTGTGTGGATGTAAGACAGGAATAGTTCAGGGTCAAAGAAACACACCACAAACAGAACCGCATGAGGCTCTGAAAGGTTTAATTTTAGTTTTTATAGTAGATTTACCTCCCGTGAAAACCCTGGCTTAGATCAATAAGTGTTTTCTAAATTTATATATTACACTGCTTTTGCTTGTCATCGTACAGTCTTTTCCCACAGGGAACTGAAACCTTGAACTATCTTAAACTTACCAGAGTTCACAGAAAAAGGGTGATTCTGCAGCTTATGGTGTTGTCACTGTGGAGTTTTAAAATTTATTTTGTTGTCAAGCCAACAAACAAATGAACTGATTAAGGCAGAGGTTATAAAAGGTCAAATTGCTGCCCTCATGTGTCCGACAGTTCAGCTCTGAGCGGTTTAGAAGGCTTCAGGTTGACCATTAAACATCTCTGATTAGATGGCATTATTTTGGATGTTGGATCCTGTTGTGGTGTGTAAGCCATTGAGAAACTGTCATTCATTTCATGTTACTTTTTAGTGATAAACCTGGTCCTGTCTCCTCTAAAGTGTTGTTTAATGCTGAAAATTGAAACCTTTTATTTTCTTTTGACTCACTTTTTGCCAGTAGTAAGTAAGACTGTGTGTTTGAGTGAATGATTATCTGTCCAGACACAGTGTGGACGTTCACACACTGACTTGGCTGTGTCACTGCTAATGAGACTGGTCAGTCACTTTAGAGTCACTGGCTGATCTCCAGTCTGTGATTGGGTGTTTTATAGGTTACAGAGCTCTGTCAATGCCTGATTCTTGGCTTTATGCAGAGGCAGCATAAGGCGCCCCTTAGAGCTCCTAACAGATTCTTACTGGCCTTTTTTTTTCTTACTGGCAAGTTTTAATTGTATTCATTATTCTTTTAACATATTTGTGTATCTTTTAAAGAGAAAATAAAGCTGTATTTACTTTAACAGCTGAGTTGGAAAAATAGGTTGAAAGAAATGTTCCATGTGTACATGAAGACACATTGGTTCCGAGCATCATCTTATTGCACAGCCACTAAAACTGTAAGCTGCTATAATGCAGAGAAGCCGTCTGCTTGGTGTTATCTGCTGAGCTGTTCACAGATCAACAAAGTCATCACCACTCTTGTCACGTGGACTTTAAAGACATTTTGGTAAATGTTGCAAAACCCACATGCTTATCAGGTTGTTTGTGTGTAGACTGCTGTTAAGAAAAATTTTATTTTAGAATTTTCATGGAGATGAGTATATGACTGTGCATCTGGAGTATGTGTCACTGTATATGAGAAGTCGAAGACATTTTGTTTATCAACTTGAAATGCAGTATCCATTAATGTCTTCCTTTATGTGCCCTCAGTTTGTGCACTTGTGTTTGAGCTTTATAGCTGCTCTCATTTTAGATGAGCCTTTTTGGATGAGTGGATGATTAGCCAAGGGGTAAGGCTTTATGGAGGAGGAACACTAATAGAATATTTTAAAAAAAGCCACTCTAGCATATTCAACTATGAGTACAAGACTTTCCTCAGGATTTCTTAGGGTTTAGATGTGGTGATGGGTTTTGTTATTTGACTAAAATTGAGATTTTTGGAGACACAAAAAACAAATCTGATTATCAATGAACTCAACACTATTTTGTGGTAGTGGACATCTCCCACTTTCAAAATGAAGCCTGTTCAGGCTAATGTGGTATTTTTCTTTACTCCTTTTCTTTTTTCTCTCTCTGAATGGTTGAGACTCAGTAATTTTCCTGTTTCTTCATCTTAGGGGCTGTACAAAAACATTTAAGTGGTGCTGCTAAGGTTTACATTGTGAAATACTAGTTGCCTACAAACTGCTTCAGAATTTTCATTTTCCAAGATCAGTGAACAGAAAAACAGATGCCTCAGAAATGATTCATTAGAATTAATGTATAGTTTTAGGATGACCTTTGGGCATTTAGTTGACATATTTTTTGCAATCTAAAATAAGTGTCTTGCAGACAAAGCACTAATCTGCTTAAAATAGAGACATTTCTTGCATAATAACGTAAGATTTAAATTTACGAAGTGGCAGTTGCCACAGTACTGTGGGACTAAATTCTCATTTGTCTATTACCACGGAGACAATCAGTGCCTCTGTTATATCATGTGTTGAATGGTAACCTGCCACCCTGCTGCCACACTACTGTGGCAACAAGCATCACACATGCTGTGTGCCTATCCAGTTACTGGAAAAGGCTAGGGTACCACTTACCAGAAGCTGGTTTGGGCTCCTATTCCCACTTTCAGTTTCAGCATAAAGGCAAACGACATGAAACGTGGTGATAGTTTTGCTTCATATGAGGAACGTGCCCAGGTTTTTGATGAATATAAATCATCCACTGGGACAACATTCAGACTCAGAGTGCAGACTTCGGATCATTTGATTGGCTCTGTGACATCAGACAAACTGATATTTTTTGCCACAGTACTCTGGCACTAGCCACTGCCTTAAATTTATGTTCAGAAATGTTGTGCGTTATGACACATCAGAGAAAAGTAAAACAACATGATTTTTGGTATTCCATATTGCAAGGTTTACTTGTTACCTGGTGGCTTTTGTTGTTGGAGCTGAAATGAGACACTAAGCAAATGATGAGTTAAAATGAAATGCTTTCTGAATAATAATTCTATTGTTTTAGTAACTTTTTGGGAAAATACTGCTAAGGTACTGCTTTACCTTCTAAAATGTTTTGTTACAATACTGCTTTTAAAAGTTTTAGTAAGAAGTACTGTTAATATTGTATCTACTCATATTTTATCTTATTTTTTTATTCTACTTTTGGTTGTATTCTTATTTTTGTAAAATTTTATGTTCTGTTTTTCTATTTTACTTTTTAGTTTTTTGTAACTTTATATTCACCTATTATTATTTTCTGTTGTATTGTTTTTTGTTTATTAGTATTTTTGCACTACTTGGAGTAGCACTCCGAATTTCATTGCACACACAATGACAATAAAGGCTATTTTGATTCTAATGAAACATCAAAATTGTGGGATGTTTTTCAGATTTGATCTATCGAGCATTTCTGAGTTTTCTTGGTTCAGAGTGTCATGCCACGGTTTTTCAGGTATCCTGGGTTTTGGAGCAGCATGAGCCATCATCCTCCAGCGATGACCTGACAGCAGTGAGGAATCACACCGACCAGATGCTGTGTCTGCTGGCAGAGGAGCGCCCGGCGGAGGTCTCAGAAGGCGGAGCCACCATAACCCAAATGGGCCCCATACTGGAGCTGGTGGTCACAGAGAACATCCTGGAGTGCCTGGTGCAGTGGCACATCCGCCGTGGCCTGGATCCAGACAGCCAGGGGGCGCTGCTCAAGCTGTTCGAGATGCTCATCGGCCAGTCCCAGCAGCCCTTGTTGCAGCACACAGCCATCCTCCACCCACTGCTGAGGCTGCTTGGAGCATGTGCCGACCCAGAACTTGGTTGTCCTTCAGCTCTGGAAAACAGCCTGGTACTGCTGCTCAATCAGGTACACCGTCCTCCGTAATGTTTGTAGAACTAAATACGGTACAGTTGACACAAGCAAGACAATTGGGATATCCAAATTGTTCCCATAAATGTTCCCAGTGTGATTTTGTAGTTTAGATATGGGATGGACATTTGAAGTGAGGATACTGGGAATTTATCAAAGACTATTCAACTATTGGAAGGGACAGATTATATAGCAGTCACAAAGATTTTTACCATGACCTAGAAGTTACTGTTGCTTATTTATTTGCCACAAGTAATTGAGTGCCAGACTGAAACAAAAAAGTAACAATTGACAGCATTTTTATAGATTTTGTTGGATTTGAATACTTAATCCAAGCACATAGAGGAGGAGGTGGGGATAAAACAGAAGCTGACACTGGACAGGTCTGCAGTCTGTGTGACCATAACAGCTAAACTAGCTTAACTTCCTGTGATTCAATATTTCTTTAATGTTGTTATGTGCACAGAACATGCGTAACGAAATTCAGATGCTGTAATTGGAGACTAGGGCATTGACATAAAAGCTGGTTTGTTGACGCATCTGTCTGTGGCACAAGTCGAAGTGACTTTGAAGGAGTCGATTAGTCGTGTGTTATTCTCTCTTCCTTCCGTCTTCTGAGATCTTGCAAGCCTTTATTAAGTGCATGTTGATACTCGCATCTTTCTTCTTGAAAACATGAAGTGTAAGGTAGTGATGTGCAGACCTGGGTTCTGTTGGTGTGGATCCAAAACATGTCTTTATTTAGAGGGTGGGTCAAATAATTCCACAAAAGCAGGTTGAGAAAACAAAACAAAAACAAAAAACGACCCGCACATCAGTAGCACAATGTCAAGACTGAAGGAAGAAGACCATTCAGAGTATGAAATAAACTGTGATCTAGAAAAACTCTGTTCTATGTAGTGTTCTGTGAACCATGGAAGCACCAATACTGAATAATAATGTAGACACACAATGTGTTTGGATTATTCTGTTCAGTTATTTCATGAAGACAATGTACTCTTTTCTCTAACATGCTGTGTGTGTTGGCTGCTGCTGTCTTCACCTTTTCCCACTTTATGTTGTTCACTTAAATTTAAAAGAAAATTCAAGGTGTTAGCCTGTGTTTTGTTTGGTTAAATGTTTGAGAAGGGCTGTTGATGTTTGTGTCTGTATAGGTTGTTATTCTACTCTTTACTGTACATTGTTCATGTTATGGTGAACGTTAGTACAAGTTACTCATTGTTGAATGGCTGTGTGTCTGTGGTGTTTATCCACTGTCAGTGTGATGATGTCATCATATGACGAGTGGACTTGACTTTGACTTTATTGACAAATAAGTTGATCTGAAAAAAATTTAAGTCACTAATCCCCTAATGGAGACAGTGCTGGAGTAAAATAAATACACAATATAAAATCCTAAATATTCAAACGGTATTAAAAGAGCTACAATAAAAATAGTAACCCCCCTCCTCCCGCCGCCCCACACACACACTCCCCCCGGCCCTCTCTCATTCAGTCAAGTCATACAAGTTAGGTGCAGACGACAGTGAGATGTAAGTACCGTAGTTATTGCACATTGTTAATTTTTGAGTATTACACATAGATTATTGATTATTGTTGGTCATTCCTCATTGCTGCTTATTATTATTATTATTATTATTATTATTATTATTATTATTATTATTATTATTATTATTATTATTATTATT
>JAQQZY010000015.1:10333632-10357775 GCA_030068375.1 Ostorhinchus rueppellii
GGATAGGCTCCATGCGACCCCCGTGACCCTAATGAGGATAAAGCGGGTATAGAAGATGAATGAATGAATGAATACTATTTGGTATCTAGAAGCAGCTATTAAAATGTAGAAAGGTTTTCTCCACTGGTAAATGATACCAAATCAATTCTATTTAGATCAGATTTTATCACTGCCTCAAATTCGTTTAGCAGTTATCCTTGATATCTCCTTGCCAAGTTTTTCAAGGGCAGTAGAGTTACTTGCTTCTCATGCATTTGGACTTGGAAAAAGAAAGAATGTCATATTGGAAACTGCTGGTTTGAAAGGATACGTCTGCATTATTTCGACAGATTAACGTCAGGAATAATTTGCTCAACAAGCCGTATTGTCTCTGTATCTGCAGTAGTAGGAGGCAGATATATTGGCTATATATACTTTTTTTTTTTTTCCCCCCAATATCAGCTATCGGCCTTAATTTTTTTTTGAAAGCCAATATTTGATGAGTAATAAAAATATTTCATCACGCACCTTTGTGGGCAGGGCTTGAAGTTCAATAAATATTAAAAACGTACTATCTGTATTAATAATTTCATTTATATTGCTCCATTAAAATCTTAATTATCTGAGTGTTTCAATTGGGTTTTCCAGTCGATGTGCTTTTAAAAAAAAAAAAATCACCCGATTAAGTATTTAAAAATCAGCATTGGCCTTAAAAAAACAAACAAACGTATCAGTCAGCCTCTAATCTTTAGGTTAATCTGTCTTCTTTATGTGCCACTGAGCACAATGAAAATGTTTAATGCACATAATGCATCCTCCAAGTATCACTGCCTCTCGATTTAGAAAAATAAAAGGGCATTTTCTTAAGGTTTATTGCCGTTCCCATCTCCATGGTACCCGTCATTATTACTTGTTTTAGTTGTGATGCCAAGAAGTGATATTTTTTCCAAGTTAGTGTTAACCAAAACAAAAGCCATAGTAAATCACTCGATCTGTACTTTAGGTACACTCATTAAAGAGTGGAAATAAGAGCAGCACTCAGGTCATCTCTATTTCCTGTTCCCACAACGCAACGGTTTTCCTCACGTTACAGTTGACTAACTCAGTTTGCACTAAACCTGCTTTCCCCGTGTAGAGGTGCAGTATTTCAGGAAGACATCAGGGGTAGCGTAGGTTTTTAACGGACCACAGTAACCTAGTTTCTGTGTGTTCTTTTGAAATGTCACCAAAACAGAAAAAGACAAAAAAATGGTAATTTGGTGTTTTTCTGTCAGCTGGTTTGGAGTGATTAAACCAGGCTATGCTGCGTCATCAGAAGCCAACACTACATATTTGATTTCTCTGAAAACACCTGTGATGAGCGTCTGCATCACAGAGTAGATTATCTGCAGCCTGTAAACAAGAGTCACAAGGAAGTGTAGAATTCTCAGTCCAGACATGAAATGATGCCCAGTAAAAGAAAAAAAAAAAGAATAAATCGTTTGCTGGATGCTGCTTTCATACCATACTGTTATAATTACTATCACATGTTCACATCATATTATTAGCCCTAAACTGCACCTATTCCTCCTTGTTCTTGAATATGTTGAGCCTGAACATGAGGAATGGATGTGGCTCAAATATATTATGTCCATCTTGTTTTCATGCAGACCATATTTCATACTCTTCCAACTATTTCTTATTCAGAGTTGTCTTGTGCACTGAATGTTTAAATGCTCATGGTCAGAAAAGGTCTTTCCGTTTCCCATAAGGTGCATGACCTATTTTATAAAGAAGGCCAAAACCACTTCAAGTAAGCACAAAATGTTTTGGAGGAATTGTTTTTTCCCCTCAAATGATGCTGTTTTTATTTCCTAATGTTACACCTTAAAATTGGACTAAAATGTGTTGATTGAAATAATGGCATTGCTGCTGAATGGTGTGGAGCAGAGTCCTGCACGGTTCTGATCTGAACACACCACAACCACCCGTACCCGTCATATATAAACCCGCAGCCGACTCGTTTTCCGACAGAATTACAATAAAATGCCGCACCCAAACGGACCCGCAATAAATAAACCCGATATCCGAACCGAACCGGAATGAAAATCAGTCGGCCAAAATTAAATACAAACGTTTATTGCCATGACAATCAAACAGTGACATGTGCAACTTCAGCTGAAGGCAGATCCAAATGAAAACGTTGCTTAACACGGAGTTTGTTGGTACATGATGTTTTGTATCCTAATGTCAGGTCAGCTGACCAACTGCTCCTGAGGGTTCCTAAAACTAAGCACAAGTTCAGGGGTGGCCGTGCTTTTGCTGCAGCAGCTCCTAAACTATGGAACGAGCTCCTTCTCCATATCAGACAGGCCTCCTCTGTCTGTTTTTAAATCACTTCTTAAAACCCACTTTTTCTCCTTGGCTTTTGAAACCATGTGAGATGTTTTAAATGTATCGTTCTTATTCAATTATTAAATCTGGTTTTGGTTTTATTGGTCTTGTTTTAATTTGTTGTTGTTTTTAATAGTAAAGATTTTATTTATTTAATTATTTTTAATCTATTTCTTGTATTTTATTCTGTTTTTATTTGTTTTCCTGTCCAGCACTTTGCTCCACTGTGGTTGTTTTAAAGTGCTTTATAAATAAAGTTGGATTGGATAATGTAAAACGCAGATTAGGCCCGTGCTCTCCTCAGTCCGACCCAACCCCGTATCCAACACAGCACTAAATGTTTCACCCGTTTCATTAAAATTTGCGGTTCACCTGCCGGGACCTGAACCCGTGCAGGACTTTGGTGTGGAGAGTCGGGGTGCTAAAGACCCCCGCTTCCTCCTTTTTCATACCTTCTAGTCACGTACTCGTCAGGAGCTTCGTCAGAATAATGCGTCCTGACCTCATTCAGATCCAGTCGAGCTTAAAGACTCATGGGGTTTTTTGGCTAAAGACGTTCATTTTGTCTTCTATTACTGTAATTGTATAATCAAACCGTCAAGCAGGTAACAACTCAAAACTTGTCTGAACAAAAGAAAAAAATAAAATATGACTCATGGTGTGTCTTTCCTCCTGTAATGTCTGCAGGGCCTTTCATGGTGGTCCTCTTCGCGAAGTTGGAGAACATGCTGCAAAACTCGCTGTACGTCAACATCCAGCTCACAGGCATCGTGGCTCAGCTGGCCTGCTATCCTCAGCCCCTCCTACGCTCCTTCCTGCTCAACACCAACATGGTCTTCCAGCCCAGCGTCAAGTCACTGATCCAGGTATACAGCCTTCCCTAATTCCTATGATGCCTCACCTCTGAAATTACCTCCAGCTTCAGCTCATTGCCCTTAAAATATGCTTCTGTTGATGTTGTTTGGAAAGCAGGTTCGTTCATCATTGCAGTCCAGGCAAAAGAGTTTTGTACAGTTAAAATGATGCCAGTTAGGCAGAGTCGTCCACTTCCAGCCCACCTCACTTCTGTTCGAGCTCACTGTTCCAACACACCAGACCCACAACAATTCATGCACTTTTTTCTGCACCTTAGTTTTGACATAACACCCAATATAAGATAATTAACCATTTAACCCCCGAGACATTAGTTCAATGAAATGTGCTGCTGTGAATGTGTCTGTTTCAGTATGATAAAAAGCTTCTGTGAGTATGTGCTTTTGTTGCTTTTCTTCAGTGGTTTTGCTTTTACTGTGTGTTTTAGGGTCAACATAGGGTGGAATAACAGAAACAGACAAAGAGAGGCATTGCAGTTGGTCAGGTTTTTACTAAATGAGCCACCCAGAATGTACATCAATAAGAGATTTGGAATCTTGAACAAACGGTAAAGAGGAACATTTCATGGACCTCCAGGAAGTAATGAAACATAACATGCTTGCACTTGAAAACCCTAAGCCCAACTCATGAAAATCTTCAAAATATTGACTGTCACTGATATGTTGTTTTTCAATATGTAAAATGTTTGTGACTGTGAATTAATACTGGGATTGGTTTGTGCAATAGATGTATAAAGGAATACAAGATTTTTCTGATACACTACAATATAATTAATGTAAATGAACCATAAGTATAAGGGAAATAAGTCTAAGAAATAAATATACAGTGATAAATAATTTAAACTGTTTAGACACTTGGGATGTTTCAGAGATCATGTGAGTTGGTGTCATGGCTTTAATAGTGAATAAGAAATAAATGTGATTGACAGAATCCATAAAGGAGGAAAAGTGGGAGAAAGATTTGTCATGTTGAGGCTTGAGCTGGGCCGGACTCTAACGTTGCATTATTAACGTTCACATTAACATTAGGGTCATTTTCACAGGCTTGAGCTAAATACTAGTGAAAATTCATGTTGTTTAGTTCCATTTCTCTCTCCCATTCCTCCGCTCTGTTGCATCTCACCTGTCAAGCTGCAGTGAAGCTGGACAAGAAGTTGAGACTCCAGTGTTCATTTTTCCAAATGATGGTTTACAGAGGCATTTTCGTTCATCCCTTTTTTTTCTTAACCATGCTGTGCACTGTGCATCGAGTGCAGTCTGAGTTTGTGAGCACACACAGATATCCGGAGAGTGTACACAGCAGATTTCGCCCAACTCTTTAGGGGCCTGCCCCTACTGGCCTGACTTATCAGTGCATGCCAAAGTTTTTGGACAGACAGACGGATGACCAACTAATGACAATTCCCTTTGGCCAGTGTGGCCGAGGGTAAAAATTGTAAAAGAGGTGCTGTTTGGTGAAGTGACTGTCAGTGCACAAAAAATACAAAAACTAAGGCACTCTTTTATAATTTCTAAATGCCTTCATTAATTATGGTATATCTCAGTGAAGTCCACTGAGACATCCCATAATTAATAAAGGCATTTTGAAATTATAAGAGAATGCCTTTGCTTTTGTATTATTTTGTGCAAGAGATTTAGGATGTTGAACATGAACTGTGAACTGGAATAAACTGAACACCAAGTATTTCAATTTTGGCACAGGAAGCCGTTACACGGTCAAACCTCAGTAAAAACACAGTAAAAGGAGAAAAAAAAAAGGAAAATCACCACAACACTGCAAACAACAGTAAAAACAACAAAGAAAACATTTGAGAAAAAAAGCCCAAACCATCTATTTTTGTAGTGAGCCAGTCTCACTTACTGCTCTGTTTTACTCCCATTACACAGGCGCCAAGAGGTGCACTGAGCATGCTCAGATGTCTATGGAAATAACAAGGTCTATTCTCTCTGTTCGAAAAAATTCAAAGCGTGCTAACGATTGGATTTTTATAAATATTTAATAGAAATCATATATTCAGAACGCTCACCACAGACATGTCAGGGGTTAAAGGGTTAACAATTGATGGAGACTCATGAGTCTCAGTCGATAAACATGATGATTTTGGAAACCCTCATGAGCTTTTATGAAACCCAAGGCACTCATTAGGAAATTGTTAGGCTCTCAGAACAAAACACAATGAACAGTATCTTCAACAAGCTAATAAAACCTCTTACAGTCATCATTTGGACACCTGGCAGTTTTTCAAGATAAGTTTAGAGGTTTATGAACCTGTGCTTTAAATATTGTGTGACTTAATGTTGTATTATACCATTAGAACATATCTCCACAGCATATGTCGAGTAGTTTTGCCCTGTATCCCTGAGTGAGTTAACTGTTCAGATGGAAAAATTGATAAAGAAAAAAAAAAAAAAAAAGCTTTCCAGCTGATCTTGAACTGGAGTCTAAACTCTGTTCTGTGACTCCCTTTCAGGTTCTCGGTTCTGTCAAAAACCGTATCGAGGCATTTGCAGCTTCCCATGAGGACTTCCCCACCATGCTGAAGAAAGCCCAACAGTACCTGGTGGCCCGGGGCAAAGTGGACTGGACTGACTTGCCTGCAGCGGTGCCCACCCTGAGGCGTTCAGATTCACTAGGTGAGCAGAGACAGATTCAGCTCCCCTCAGTCCTCACCATCTACCAGCACAGACTAAAGGAATGTTCATAAATAAGGCTCCATTTATAGACACGGCTCTTTCTGATTATTTTATACCATAAGGTTGCATCTTTCTGATATGTCTTTACCAGCATCTCAGAAATGATTAATATTCAAGTAAAACCAGAACCTTTATTATTCATTCTTGGTGCATTTGAATTATCAAGATGACTCACCATGGCTTAACAATAACTCTTCTCGTTCTGCTTTATTATAGCAAAAAAAAAGACTGTTCACGTCAGTTCCCATTCTTTGGAACAGTTCCTAGGAAACTGATAAGATGCGTCTTAAAAGGAAGCCAAGACACTGTCTTTATAGTCGGTCTCTTCTGCTTCTCAGAGGAGACACCAACTGGTCTAAACAAAAGAACTGCTCCACAAATAAATGGCACCAAATCTCAACCATCTTGTGTTGACGTTTTCAACATTTCATCAATACTAGAATTGTAGCTGAGGCAAGTAATTCACTCTGGCGATCCACATTCAGATTTGAAGACATTACAAATTATATCCTGCTGTTAGAATCGAAGAACAGAGTCATTGCCATGGAAACGACACACCATTTCATCTGGTCGAAACATTGCTAATCTGCATTGCAACTAGATGCAGATGATGTCATTGTGAATTTTCCGTCTGAACCAAACAAACTCTGAGATATTTAAAGCATCAGGACACATTCAGAGTTTGGAAAAGGTTAACGGTGAAATAAGATATTGCTTCTAATAAGTTCTGTATCATTACTGTGACCATGAAGCCGAAAGATTAGTCAGTCTAAACCATCATCTCAACTATGGAATAATTATAACATAATGATTCAATAATTATTGCAAATACTGACCATCTTTTTGTTTCTCCAATGAGATAATTTTCCCCAAGGTATTGTTCATGTGATAATCGGCCAGAAAACCAGCCTTGTTTGATGACAGAGCGCGTTTGCTGCCAGAGGAAGTGTGAGAGTAATCCAGCATGAAAAGCTGAAACATACTCCGTGTTAATTACCACAGCATTGCCCGAGAATTAACATTTAATTAAAGGACGGGGCTTTGTTTAGTTTCCCGTCAGAGGTAAAAGTGAACACTAGGGTTGGGGGTCAGTGTCTGGTTGTGGACCAGTGTCGGAGCTTAAACTAATTGGATTTATGCAAAACAACTGAAACAACACTTGTCATTCCAACAGGCTGTGCCCAATTCAGCCTGTGCTGAAGGTGTCGGTGCTAAACTCAATTTATTCTACATTTACATCAGCCTGATCCTGCTAAATGCCAAGCCTATGTTGGAAGTGTTGTGAGCAGCAACTACTTCAGTCTTGTGTATTTTTCTGCACTGAAGGTTATCAGTGGTATCAGCTTCAAAGCCTGGTTAATAGGAGTCTTAAAAAAAAATCCAAAATGTAAACTTTTCCTTGAGATGAGACCTTACAGAAAACTTCTCCACATAGTTTTGTTTTTTGTTTTTTTCCTCAAGTCTTACAAATTGAATTGATGACATTTAAAGGCTCATTTATGCTGTAGGTTAAAGACACAGACAGATATGGACGGAGCCTTCTGTCTGTTTTCTGCGTTCATTACATGCATAATTCTGTCTGTGCTCTGGGAGTTTGTGGATACGAACCCAAACGGAGAATACGGAGCAGTACCGCCAGGAACTGTGGAGGTAGTGTTGAGATTTAAAGAGAATAATTTCCAGAAATAGCAGAACTTTTCTTAGAACTACCCTTCTCAATATCAACATTAGTATCCACATAAAAAAAAAAAAGTCTTCTATCACAACCATGTTCGTTAAGACTGACTGACTTGTTTTTAAAAAACTTTACTCTTCTTCGTTGTATTTGGTGAATATATTACAAGCAGCGCCCTCTTGTGGACTGATTGAGAAACACTCATTGCAACTGGACGCATGGAAGTTTGAAAGCAGTGACGTTTGACAACATTAGAAACAGACGTACCTATTTAGCATAAGTGAGCCTTAGAGGTGCATTATCTTCACTTTTGCATTTAAATATGGCTTTGGAATACCGCATAGTGGCAGCAAATGCCTCTCATCCTTATATAATTTTGTATTCACACTGGGAGCAGTCCCCATCATGAATCACTTTGTACTAACAACAAACATTTACTCCTGTAATTCCACCACATGACGTCCAGACAGTGTTTGGAGTCTGGTTTTAAATTCCATTTGTGGTGATCTTTAAAATTGTCTTAAAGTCTTAAATCGGTGCTGTGAATAAGTTTTGCTTCATGTTGCGCATATGATTCCGGTTCCAAAGAGAGGAAGAGATTAGGCACTTTGCAAATGCTGTAGACTGTTACTCTGGTAGAAATGGAGGCACATCTGCCGTCTGAGTCATGAAAAACATGACTAAAGCACTCAGTGTAGACAAGGCTTTTGTGACTTCATATTAGAGCAAAATGCTTTAATAGATGGAAGCTGTTAAGTGATACTATAAATACCCAAGTATAAGAGTGTTCAAAGCTCTGGAGAAAGTTAATTAGTGAGATCAAAATATTTACTTCATCACTTTTGCGTCAGTACCGTCTAAATGCGAACTGTAACCGTTTCCTTTCAGTGAAGAGCCGTAAGCCATCCCTCGGGGACCTCATCCTCCGTCACACCAACAGCCCGACCCGGGCCCGACACGCCGCTCAGCTGGCCCTGGCGCACGTACGGGATGGGGGCCAATCACTGCACAGCGCACTGTTCCGTGGCAGCAGCGGCGGAGGAGGAGGGGCCTCTGGTTTGGAGAAGCAGGCTGAAGCACTGAGGGTGAAGAACGCCGTGTACTGCGCGGTGATCTTCTGCGAGTTCCTCAAGGAGCTGGCTGCCCTGGCTCAAGAGCACGCCGTCACTTTGCCCTTTCCTCACAGTCAGGTGCCTGAAGAGTAGACACAGGCTCCTCCCACTGACCTGTTCACCTCCATTCTTCTTCTATGGCTGTAAACAGAGTTGTACAGGACAGACTGAAGACATTAATGTGTCTGAAGTGACAGACAGAAGAAGGTTTTTGTACCAGAATCATTCTAAAATACCTGTAGGACTGGAAAGCTTTTCCTCTTCTGTACACTTTTATGATATTGTGCATATCATGTATTATATTTACATAGTATACACAGAGAATCACTTGTACATAGACATATGTACCATAACATGGTATAATGTGACAAAGTCAAGCCACACATAAGAGAAATAGGTGCACATACTGGTGCTAGTCGATACTTTTTATTTTTTAGGATGAAAGGGTGACTGAAGGTGACGCAGGTTTTATCCTTTTCAAATTGAAATACCAAAAATGATTTGGCAGGAAATTAATGAAAGTGTAGACTAGTTAATAATCAGTGGTAGGAAAAGCTCATCTCTGCCTCCGTTAAGGACGGGCCGGCTGACAAAGCGCACACAACAAACAAAGAGTTGCCATTTGAGCATCCGGTTTATTTCCCAGAGGCTGCACTGGTGGTCATCAAAGAATGAAAGGGAGAAAATAAAAAAAGAGATGAGGGAGGCTCACTCATTTGAAGACCACCTACTGGATAAACCCTCTGGTAATTAATACCTTTTTATACGTTTAGTTTTACACGTGTTTGCCCTTTGTTGTTGCACCATTTTTCAGACATATCAGCTACACGTGGGAGCGGCTCCGTCTGTCGTACGTCAGGTCATTTTAAAGACCTTTCTAAAAGGTGACGCCATCTGTAAGCCATTCACTCGTTGCCATAAAGAGGCCGTGTGACATACAAGGCAGCGCCGCTTTGTACTTCCTCCCTTTTGTGTATCATTTTTGTTTTTATATAAAAAAAAAAGGTGAGAAGGGAAGGATTCGTTTTTAGGAACCATTAGCATGATTTCCTTTTACATTGAACTGACAGTTGAAAAAGGTCCTTGTGAGGCATTCACCAACTTTTTATAAAAAAAAAGAAAAAAAGAAAGAAAAGTGAAATAGAAGAATAGATGTAAGAGCTGTGAGCTTTTCCACGTGTTTTGTGTCTCTTCGGAGAGACAGGCCAAACAGAACCCATTTTATTTATCTTTGGACTTAACATGCTGCTATTTTGTTTTTTAAAACACTAACACCCCATTTTTATCAGTGTCATAGCTATGTGTCCCCTCATTTCTTTAGGTACCAAGTATAAGTGTGTGTGTGTGTGTGTGTGAGGAGGCAGTGCAAGTGTTACGATCGTCATTTAATTTATTCTTTTGTGTCAAATTCAATGTGATGATAAAATATTCACCTTTTTTTAAAGTTTTGAGCTGATATGCGACGCTGTTCTTTACTTCCTACTTCATTACTGGTCTATTATCTTTGCTGGATTAGTTCCAGAAAATGTCAGCACTGGGAGAAGTTAAGCCTCGGGTCTTTGTAACAGGAAGAGTTTCGAGCTAAAAGTCAGGTGACGTCGTATAAAAAGCAGAAAAGTCCACATGTAGATCGGATTGTTATGGATGAAAAGGTCGTTACCCATGATACTCTGGTTTGCATCCAAGTTCAACCGCAGTTTTAAGATCGATCATTTTCAGTTTGATTTGGTTTAAGTTTACACTTCGGCAGTAGATACTGTGTGTACTACTGTAGAAGCAGCAACTGGCTCATTGACTTTTCTGCTAAATGGATGCAGGATATTAAGGAAAACCTGGAAGATGATACTGAATTATCTCCTGTAGCGATCGATGCCTAAAATTAGGCTTCTTGCGTGTAATTGCTGACTTAAAAAGAAAAGCCTGGTTTGTTTTTGTCCCAGCTCTATTGACTCACGACTTTGAGTTTGATGTTCAGTGATTGAGATTTATTCATGGATTAGTTTATTCAATCAGCTCAAGAAAGAAAATCTAATTAATATACATGACTCTATAATAAACTACAGTTGGTGAACTTCTACTTCTAAGTCACGCGTAATAAAATCAGTCGACTGCAGCCTCTTATTAACTGATGTAAACCTAACTACAGGATTAGCGTACCTTTTCACCGTATTTTAGCAAAAGCATCAGTTGTGGTGACGGTAAAGGGCAAAATATGGATGACTGACTCAAGAGGTCGAGCAGGGCATCCAGTGGTCAGAGGGTTCCTGGTTTGAATCTTCTAGCTAGGGCTGGGTGATAAGGGAAAAAAATCATATCACAATCATTTTTTTTTCATATCAGACAATATCGATATGTATCACGATATAAATCAAATCACTGTTTTTTTTCCAGGAGGTTAGTTTTGATTTAAATCTGATTTTTCTGTCAGAGGTTGACCATGACAGATGTGCTGACAAACATTATACAGCTGTTTCAGAGAAGAAAAAAAAAAAAACAGCTCCAAATATTTAAAACTGAGCTAAAAGTCTGACCAGCAGGCAAAAGTTTTCAAGTTTAACCTCTTAACGCCTGTATCGATTTTTAATTGTGGAAACAAAATTTGACTTGTGTTTTTTTCTTTCAAGTAGGTAGTATTTTGGTTGCATTTTTTTGGGGTGGGTGGGGGGGGAGATGCGAATTTGCATCAATAGGCATCAAGAGGTTAAAAGAGAACGCAAACAAAACAGACCAGTTTCACCAAACAATACCAGGGGTTTATACGTGGGGGTGCGTTCTGTAACTGGCCAAAGCGAAACTGAAACTTAACATGCTTTGAACGTCCGAGTCCTGGCTTCTGTACCACATCCTACCTTTCAGTTGCCTGAGTTCTCGGTCAAATTTTCTTCTTCAGGAACACTCCTTACCTCCCACTGCAGCCCAAACATTAGCGTGTGTGCTGCGGCTGCTCTTACACCTGTGCTGTGGGCGTCAACCTAACTTGCGGTGATGCTAACGTGATTGGTTTGGTGCGGCACTACTTAATTATGATTGGCTGTTCTTCCATCTGTCAAAACATGGACGAAAGAATTCTATCGGAATTATCGGAAACCATCAAGCATGGTTCATATTTCTATCAAGGAAAAGTTATTTCGCAGTATATATTGTCACTGTTTTATTGCCCAGCCCTAGTTTGATCCCTACTTTGCCTCCAGTGTCACTCACACTGATGTATGAATTGTTTTGGTGGTGGTCAGAGATGGCCATCGGTGTCGATTGGCAGCCAAGTTTACCACCACCAGTGTGTGACAATAGCAATGAATAATGGCCCAGAAAAGAACCATATAAATCCAACCCATTATTATATTGTAAAAGGGAAGTGAACTCTGGCATCACACAAAATCTGGAAAGAGCTGATTGCTGCAGTTTGGCATATTTATGTATTTTTGGTCAAGGAACAAACTATCGAAAACAGCAAGTTAATAGGACCAATAATTTTGGAGATATTAGTCATTTTGGACTACAATAGGCTTACAAATGCACAGAATGATAGACTCATCATTGAAGTGGGTTACTTGGCAACAGATAAACTATAGAGCCACATTGCCATCGTGTCAAATTTCTTGTGCAGACGCAGACATGCCAGCTGAGAGGTTATTCAACCGGAAATGCCAGCGGAATTTACCAAGAAAGTAAAGGAATGAACTGTATCAGCGCTAGTTGTTATTGTTACTATATAAACACCAACTAGAACTGACAGCTTGGCAAAGACCATGGTTTGTGTTAAGATGAACTCTTTATCACAACAAGTCTTTCTGTCAGAAGACCCTTAAGAGCAAACCTCTCCCATGTGCATGAACATTTGAGGAAACCACAGACCAGTATCTCAAAGCTCCACTCGTACGCCTGCGTTCTGAACCCCATCGACGACACATACACACTTTGCACATACTAGCCATTTTTTTAGCCAGACTGTCTGCCATTGTGATGAGTCCTAGTTTTGAAAATTCCATTTTCCTTCTAAAAGTTGATGCTTTCCCTGCTCGCCCAAGCCATAGCTCAGTATTTTTGTAAATGTTCTTCCTCACTGCTGTAACTCACTTTTCTAACACATTTTTGACACATTTCATACGCCACGCAGTTTGTTGTTTGTATACCATGAGATTTCTGCATGCCAGTTAAGGGCAGAGTTATAATAGCATAGTGTAGACTAAGTTTTCTTTGCTTTGTGCAATAGTGTTGAGCTTAAATGAGCTTCCGTGCAGTAGGTTTTAATGATTAGTTACCCCTGATATTTGCCGAGATCGACAGCAGTGGCCAGAGTTTCACACTGCATGTTTGCTCTCATATAATTAAATCTGTAGAGAAATCACCGAGATCTGTCCGTCCACCTACACACTTAGGTAGCTGTATGTTCAGATTTATGTCTTCTTACGGATTGTTTTTTCTTTTCCTTCAAAGAAAAAGAAGGCAGCACTCCTCAACATTTACCTAATGCTCAAGATTGTGGTTTATAACTTTTTTATCAAGAGTTTGCATTGGAGGTGACTCCAATTTTAGGCGTGATTGTCGATGTTAAGCTTCTCAGTGCTATATTGATTTTACATGATGCATTTAAGGACGCCAAAGACAATCTGACAGTACCTGAAGCTCCCATTAGCTGTTTAATAATAGTTTAATGTGCTTATTGACCAATCACAACAAAGCTGTATCGGGAAAAAAATAATTAAGGGAATATTATGGAGGAAAGGATGTAGGAATGGACAGAAATAGACCTCGGATGACTGCCGTTTTTCTAGAGTGGATCAGTGAGAATGTCGATGCCACTAGTGGTTTCTTGTGTGAACGGAACAGAATCCACTTGCCAATGTCTCTAAACCCACTTAATGATCCAACTCATCAACCTGTTCTGTAAGAGTTTAACTGAGCAAGATCACACAGCCTTAAAGGGTACCTGGAGTGAATTTTCATTACTAGCTTTTTCAAAAGGTCATGTATCAGTTCCATCCGGTAACTTTATAGCCCTTTGTCAAGTACATACAAGTACTGAGTCACTGCTCCGTCAGTCAGTCATGGTCAGTGACATGTTTCCTCCTCTGTGGGCTGTTCCAGCACTGGTAGCTTGCAGACTCGTTATTTTGTCCGATTACCTGGGCTGTGATGAGCGGTCTACGATGACACATCATCCAGTCCTGGGTCGTGTCTCTAGGACAATGGTGGTGTGCAAAGTTTACGGCTGCACAAACAAGTGCGAACATGTGCTTTAACTCAATCTGCCTCACTGACTGCTGCTTGTTTACTCGCTCTCAATCACCCAGAATCAACGTGGGTATGTCAGTTCCAGCCCCATAGGTTCTGCCCCCGCATGTAATCCACATAATAAAAAGGTTCCGTGTGGTCCATTTTAGGCATTTTTAAAATAGTGCTTATAAGTAGTGCGGTCAAACGATAAAATGTTTAAATCAGATTAATCACAGGGGTTTTTTTTAGTCTATATTAATCGTGTTACATTTTGCATGAGCAAACAGACCCAAGACAGAAGGGAATATATCTTAAACACCTTCAACTGATTCAACAAAGCAGCTTGAACCAGCTGTTCCGTGTTGGGATTTTTTGTCCTCATATTTCCATCCTGAGGACCAACATGCTGTTTAGTGTCTTCTATCTTTAGGTTTTGGTTCTGCTGCCTGTCACTACCGGATCAACTGTCCATTTGTGCATGCACGACGCTAACTGGACTTGGACAAACTGAATGAAATGCATTGGTAGAGACGTTCAGAGTCATTCTGTGGTGCAGATGGGAAAATTGTTTTAAAATATTTAATCAGATTAATTATAATGGATTTATTCTTGTTAATTTGTATAGCCCTACTTATACCCAAAGCACAATTAATAGGCGTGTTTCCACTACGCTGGTCCCGGGACTTTTTTTGGGGAAGGTACTTTTGACCGGGCCGTCAGTTGTCCTGGTCCTCTCAGGTGTCGTGTCTCCATTACAGTTATGGCCCTGTAAGAACTTCATGACAATGTCATCATATCATGTCCGTTCCTATAGTAACGTCACTAACAGAAAGTGCTAAAACAAAACGGCAGTAGAGGAGAAAATCGCAACAAGACTGGACATGGACACGGACCAAGTTGGGATGTTTGTTACATTTGTGCTGTTACTGTACACAGTAATAGTATCAGAGATCATCATGTTGTGAAATTCCTCCAGTAACTACTCTTAAAATTGGAGGTTGTTTGTTGCGATCTGCTAATGTCATTTGTGACAACCAAATCTGCGCGAGTTAGCCACTAGTACTGCCCAGCGACTCTACTGGGCTGTTCTCGAGTACCTACCTTCGAGCAGGTACTCCGTTGGTTCCTGAAAACAGCCCTGTCAGTGGAGACACACACATACTGTGAAGTTCCTGTAAAACGACCCAAAAGTTCCGATAGTGGAAACGCGCCAAATATCATAAACATGACCAGTACAGATACGCTTTAAGGATCGGATCTCTAGTCTCAGTTGTTTGTCGTTATTTCCACCATAATTTAAAGAAACGCAAATGAATCTGCTCGTGCACAAATACGGCCACTTTCCATCAGTTCCAGTTCTAGCCGGATTTGGTCCTTGGTGAAAATGCTCAGTAGTTACTGCAGAAAGCAAGGAGAAAGCAGAAACTGGCTACATATACAGCAAGCTATCAGAGTACTGCTTTCCAGACGTTTTTTAGATGAAGTCCAACTGATTTTGGACCCTGGTCCCTGAAGTGGGAACGACTTTGGGGAATTCAGTGTCGGAGCCTTTCATGACTACGCTTGATCTCAACCAGACAGCTGGAAGTTCCTGTCAGACATCCTGCTGAGAACCTCCAGACAGTGCAGCACATGAAACTCAAGGACAAGCCAAAGTTACACTTCACATTTCAGATGAAATGAAGAAACAAAAGAGAGTCTGAGTTGGTGATCCTGGGAGAATGTTGTGGGTGGATGGTGGGTGTCTGGTCAAAGAACAGTGCGGGGCGGTGCCGTCTTTCTGAGAGTGGCTTCGATTTTCCTCAGTAGAGCCTGGGCCGTACGGCTAAACGTAAAATAGTCATAGAAGTCTATCAAGATCCCAATTCTTGTCAAATCATACCTCTCACATCTCTAGCCTGTAATCTGTTTTTTAGGGCTTGTTTAGTTGTTTTATTTATCAGCTCTAGTTCTCATCTAACTTGAAGTGGATAGGGCTGTTCGATTCAGATTGTTTTTTCTGATTTTGGTGAGTAATCAGTCTGCAACCTGCAGTCATCTTCACAGCTCACTGTTTGTATTTAATCATATTAGGATAACGTAAGATTACAAAGCGCTTTTAGATGGGATTATTTTCTTATGCGGTGGTTGGATTTCTTCCAGGGGGTTTGGTTGCAGAGATAAAAACAACTCGGTGACACAGGAATAAAAGCAGAAGTTTGACTAATGTATGAAATGACGTCATGTTTTTCACACTCCACAAGAACAAACGATAGAAAAGTCTACCCTCCGATTGACGTCAGATGCATAAAACTAATCCTTTAAAGGTCGTTAGCCTCATAACATAATTGCCCGAGTCATACTCGTGGCCAAATTCTGATATCTGCATAAAATGAAACAGCAGTGTTAGGAGAGTAAAATATGACGTGGGCGATTATGCGACGAGGTTAACATTTACATTTTGGATGGAAAAACAAACAAAAAAAAATTGTGCATTTTTAAAATCAATAAATAATAAAAAATAATTTCTAATCTCATAACTTCAGCTCGACCCAAATTCACTGAACAAATGATTTTTCAAAGATGTTGACATGTGGTAAAAACCCAAAGTTTAAAAAAAAAAGTTTCTATTTTTCTGCTGTTTTTATTTTCAACATGTACTTGAACACTACGTTAGAAAAGGACATCGTAATCCTTCAGATGAGCTTAGATTCTGGTCTTTTGTTCACAGCACTGCAGACGCCAAAGTGTTCAACCATCACAGGTCATCACTTGAATTACACACACCACAGCTCTTTATCGGCTGCTGCATCACACGACAAATCACAAAAAGTTGCACAAATGGTTGGATTTTCACACGCGCTCACAGCTGGCTTCATGCGCCAGATGTTAGCTTCCACTGTCTTTTTTTTTTTTTTTTTTTTTTTTTCCTGTGCGCATACAGTTATACAGTTAATTTCTGCACATGATTTTGATTGTACAAATGCAACAACTCACACTGTTTAGCTGTTTTTTAAGGAGCTCTGTGGCGCCTTGTTTTCACAGCGGACTTCTTTGTGAATCTTGTGCCATGTTTGATTATTATGGATTGATTTTTGTTCTGCTTGTCATGAGATGTTCAGTTAATCTGTTTCCTGATATTGTTTTATTTTTGGGTTTTTTTTCTCACCCTGTGATCTATGCAAAGCATGCTCTGGTGTATCCACCCCCCCGCTAAAGCTGAAAAACATGACGTTGAAAGGAGAGAAAATGTGTAAATACTGTATAAATCAATGGGTCGGCAGCAATGCAGAGGTTTGTGAAGTAACCAACAGGACAGAATGAAAATCATGCTAAAATAATGTAACAATGAATGTTGTCAGAAATATTTTTCTATATTTTGAAATCATTAGGAAAAAGGAAAAAAATCCAATGTGGGAGAAAGCTGTCAGAAGAACACTACAAAGGGAATGTTTTTATTAATTTATAAATTCTTTGCCTAGCAATATCACACTGGTCCCTGTCTCTTTCTTTGTGGCTGAAGTGGATGGTGTATGTGTGGGTGGGTGGGGTTCTGCAGGGTTCCTGTGGGGCCTTAAAAACCTTGAATTTAACTGGTTAAGTAGATTAACATTACCTTCTGTACAGCTTGGACATTTCCCAGACACATTTAATTCTATAATGCCAAATGTATTGTATTTGATACACGAGTTTTGAAGCCGTCTACATGATCAGTGTGGTATGTTTTTTTCTTCAAATACCTGATGTATACAATTTGATACATGCAATACACAGATAATCCATCAGGGGGAGGAATTCATTCACCAAAAAGGCCTTTCCAGTGTCACAAAAAGGCCTTTCCAGTGTCACAACACTTGTCATTAATGGATTTGTTTAATATCTCAAAAAAATCCTTAAAAGGTATTGAATTTGCTACAATAGGTCTTAAGTTATGTTTCCATATTATGTTTGCTATATCGTGTTTAACCCTGTAAAGCCTGAACCATAAAATAATCAACCAAAATTCCAGTTCTTTGAAACTGGACCCTTATTGGTCCTTCTGAACAACCCTAAATGTGTTGGGTTTTTTTGTTTGTTTTTTGTTTTGTTCCAAATATCAATTTCCATGTATCAGTTTAAATTTTGTATCATATTTGATATATCAGGTCTCAATGCTCATCTTATTTTTGAAGAAAAACATCACAAATGTCTAAGAAATCAGTAATTCCTTTTCAAAATGACCAAAGTTCTGCTTCCTTCCTCATTAATGACAAATGTTTTGACACTTGAAAGGTATTTTGGTGAACAAATTCCTCTCCCCTGGTGGATTATCTGTGCATTGCATGTATCTAATTGTATACATCAGGTTTTTCAAGAAAAAAAAATACCACACTGGTCATGTAGAGGGCTTTAAAACTCATGTATCAAATGTGATGCATTTGGCATTATAGAATTAAATGTCTGGGAAATGTCCAAGCTGTAAAGAAGGTAACGTTAATCTACTTATCCAGTTTTCACCAACTTTGCAGCCTCCAGTGACAAATGACTCATAACAGTGGGAATCGCAGCGCTAGAGTAAATAAATACAAGGAGTCACAAATTTTTGCCAGTATGGCTGTGAAATAAGCATTAAATTCTGTTCTAAGTCTTAAAAAAGGTCTGAAATTGAACTTTTACAAACCTGTAGGATCCCTGGGACCGAGCCCACTGTTCCATAAAGCAGTGGGTCTGCAGCGTGTGTGTATCTACTGTAGATGAAGCATCTGGAGGTTAGCTGTGACTGCCTTCACCTGAAAATAAGCACAAACACAGTTAAGACAGAATGGAAATGCATAACAATGGTATGGAAACGGAACAGTGTTTGATCAGAGGCGGTGTCATTGCTGATGTGCACAGACAAGGTATTTAATGTTTGGTCAGGTTTTTAGTATTTACCAGTAGAGCTTCATTTTTTATATATAAATATATAATTTGTTGGCCTGCGGTGCTTTCCAGAGGAAGCATTTTAGGAACCGTGTTCAAGTCCAACAGCTGATGTCAGCAGGTGTGTACGATTTCGATAGTACTTGTACTTTGCAGGATAACTGTAGTACCTGAGTAGAATTAAATTAGTGCTGGCAGCCTTTCACAAGTAGGAAAAAAACACTTCACATTTATACAGCACACCAAAAACCACAGTGCGTCCGCTCCACAGACAACAGGAACCAATGCACATCAGCTCAGACCCCTTTAAACAGTCCTTGGCTTAAACCACCAACAACAGGTGAGTTCAGTTTAGGCTTCCGATGAATTCTAAACCATTTGAATGTGGTCTATTATATGAGGAACATTTGTAATATTTCAAAAATGTGAAAATCCAAATTTCTCTGTGACCAAACTTTATAGATGTTGTCCCAAGGAAGCTACCGATAAAAATGGAAAAGAGTCCAACATGTAGTTTCGTGGTAGATGATGTTTGAAGACATTGGTGACGATGGCTCGGAGTATGTTTCGGAAAAGTGGAGGACGTCAGGAGAAGAACTTCATGAGCATAAGTTTCCATATCGTCCTGACTGTTGTGACTTAATGTAGTTTGGATTCTATCTGTTTACGTCGCTGAAATGATGCCAATTGATTTTAGTTTCCTCCAGCTAAATACTGCAGCCCCAGGAGCTGCGTTCAGCTGCTTTATCAAACTGTGTTACTTTGTTAGTCATCGTTCTGTGTCACCTCCAGCCTTCTGATGCCTCTGTGAGCATCCACAGTGGAACCATCTGTTACTGCTGGAGTGGAAAGACACGAGTTTTATCAGCAGCAGCGACGGACGACTGGTGACTGAAGTGAACAGCCTGAGTGGAAAGAACCCAGTGAGAGGAGCATGACACCACCAAAGGAAAACCACCACCGTCTGTGAAGAGGAGGAGGAGGAAGAAAAAGAGGAAGAATAGGAAGAGGAGGAAGAAGAGGAAGAGATAGAAGTCTCTTTGCCTTTCAACTTAGGCACAAACCTTTGCCAGTATTCACTAAATGTTGAAAAAACAGGAGTGTGTGTCAGTTTTTCCATTAAATCACAAATGTGATGATTTGTTTATTCATTATTGTCAGATGACATGAGCAGCCATTTGCAGGCTTTTCAGCCTTGATAATAGGCTGATCATTTGAATCAGGTGTGTTGGAAGAGGGACACATCTAAAACATGCAGGATACCGGCCCTGGAGGACCAGGATCGGTGACCCCTGCTCTACGGGTTAAAGCTGAAAGTCACTTCCGTCACACACTGATTAAAGTGTGGACCTTCAGCTTCATTCCAAACCCAGTGTGAACGTGCACACAAACACTGAGGAGCCTGTGTCCTTCACAGATCTGTCTATAGATACATTTCAGCATGAATGTCACCAGACAGATTTGGTCATTTTGTAAAAGTCACTGTTTCGTCCCGATCCAGAAGCAGACCCTGAAGCCACCACCGACAGCCTCGCTAACGTGTCCCACATATCAATGATTCATGCAGGTGATGAATAAGTGTCTACTGTCAGTACAATGAGCGTGTGCCGCTCTCCCCTGTGGCGTCAGGTTACTGCTGCAGAGTGGAGGTATGAGCATGGGGGGTGGGTGTGGGTGGGGGGTGTTCCACAGGAGCTCAGACAGATACCACCAGGATACTTTACTTTCACACGTTACTGAATAGATTTGCTCCCAGCGGCGACTGTTTAAAGCGTCGTCGTCGGTTGTGTTCTGAGGCACAAAGTAAAGCATCAGCAAAACTGTCAAAGGGTGGATGTACATTTAGGGTTTGCACGGACATGAAACTGGAGTCGGCTTCACTGTCTCCTAGCAACAGCCAACAAGAGGGGAAATGGCACAGAGGAAGGCCAGAGGCAGATGCTGGAGGCAGGAATGTTAGGAAGGAGTGAAAGGATGATGATGGGCTGGTAGCACCGGGACCTGCTGCAGGTAAGCCTCCTGCGCGTGTGTGTGTGTAATTATTTTAACTACTTTGACTTTCATTATGAGTCATTTAAAAGGGCCTGTGTTTATTTCTCAATCGTGCTTTAAAAGTATCTGTTAAACTAATGTCCTCCAACGGTCCTTTAACCCTTTCACCCCCAGGTGTCAAACATGCGACCCAGGGGCCAAATCCGACACGCCAAAGGGTCCAATCTGGCTCCTGGGGTGAATTTGTGAAAAGCAAAAATTACACAAAGATATGAACAGTCCTTTAAGTTCAGGTTCCACATTTACACCAATTCAATCTCCAGTGGGCGGGACCAGTAAAATATTATCATAATAACATATAAATAATTTCAACTCCAAATATTTCTTTGTAAATGTAAACATTTTCATGTATTGACGCTAAAACAAAGTATAATTTTGCAAAAAAAAAAAAAAAAAAGTGAATAACCTGAACAAATATGAACAACCTGAAATGTCTTAAGAGAAGTGTGTACAATTTTATCAATATTCTGCCTGTTATTGAATGTTTTGTGTATTTGTAGATCCGCTGTGATCTGTAAGTTATAATGTACATGTGTAAATGATAAACCAAGACATAATATTGTTAAAATTACACTTATTTTTTCTGTTTGTTCATGTTATTCACATTGTTTGAAAGGATAGTTTGTAGATGTAAACATTTTTATAATGTAATCTGACTTTTTTTGCTCTAAAACATAGAGGAAAGTTTGGAGTTGACATTATGTTATTACTTTACTGATCCGGCCCACTTCAGACCAAATTTAGCTGAATATGGCCCCTGAACTAATATGAGTTTGACACCACTGCTGTAGTATAACTGTAAATAAAGGAGTAGAAGTGGACGAGTGGCCTCTAATGCCGAGTACAAACAAAACACCAAACTGTTATTGTGCGACTCTAATGCATCTGCTTTTGTATTTAAACACTGTGTGGATTAAAGCCTGTGCTAATGCATCCTATTAATAAAACAATGGTGAAAAAGATAGAAAATAGTCAGTGGGAGTGGGGGGAAAATAGAGGGGCTGAAATAATGTGTGTCTGTGGGAGTGTGAATGAAAAAGAAAAAAGGCTATATAGGGCACCACCCACCTTTCTCAACTGGTGGTCGATCATCACATTGTGGGGTTTGACGTCACGGTGCATGATTCCCATGCTGTGACAGTAGTCCAGGGCCTTGAAGACACACACACACACACACACACACACACACACACACACGGATAAAAATACAGTCCTGTGAAATGCTAAAAACTCTGCCAAGACATGCAACTGAGGGGGTGGTTTTTCTGTTTTTTTTTGTTGTTTTTTTTTAAACAGTTATACATTTCTAATTTGCTTTGTTTCATTATAAACAATCGTGTGCCGTCTGTCTCACCTTCAGTAGTTCGTACATGTAGAAACGGATATCATAATCTGTCAATTTCTGGTACAGCTCCTGGAGGAGGAAAAAAAAAATCCATCAGGGTCTTAATAAGACTACAAAAATCTTCCAATCTCCCCCCATTTCCCCTCTGAGGCATGCAGCAGACAGGTGATTGTACCTTAAAGTCTGTGTTATTGATGCATTCAAAGACGAGCGCCGGTGTTCTGGACTGTAGAGCGCCACAAAGAAACAGAGAAACAGAGAGAGAGAGAGAGAGAGAGAGAAAGACGGGGAAGGTCAGAAGGTCAAATCCCAAACAGCAGGATGTGGCTCATTACTGATTCAGCCCCTCATTCACAGACAAACACAAATCATCACCGTGTCCAGACGAACTATCTGTCATAGGTGAAGCCTGACAGATGGACAGACAGACAGACACACATGCAGGAATAAACCCACACTCGTTTGCTGGAAAACTAACAAACCAGGACGCTGCAGGGTTTCTAACGGCGCGCCGACAGTCAACCGGGCCAAGTCAGAGCACGTCCACGGCCTAAAAATACGCTTCCTTCCTGCTCTGTTGATGTTTTCAGCTTCGAAAAGGTCTTTAAAGGGGGAGTTCAGTCTGGTTTACAGCACATGTTTGGTTTACAGAGGAGAAAAAACTGAACCTGAAGGAAAGGCTCCATCAAACCTGGACAGAAGATCAGGTTTTTAAGGGTGGGCTGGGGGTACAGAATCAGAGTATCATTCGCTCATTGGTTTTTCAATTTAGAACCAAAAAACAAAAGCGAATGTTTTTTGTTGTATTTGCGTGTGTTGTATTTGCGTGTGATAACGATTCGTTTTTCCATTTCCCGATTTTGTGCTCAAATGAAAAATGGGGAAAAAACGGATAACGGTTACACATGCTGTATGTAATCCTCATCCAGTGTTTGTCATTTTTGTAATCTTAAGTGAATGAATAAAAAAATAAGATAATTCAGGAAAACTTCAGGCCAATCACATCAACCAACCAATCAGATTGCATGTTTCTGGCAAAATGTAGAACCAGAAGTCAGTACTAGTTGTGTACTTGAGATGATCTTTCGCTGCATTTTACAGAAAAAAAAAGATGGAGGATTTCACTAAAATTAGGAACTGACAAGGTGAGACACAGTTCTATAGATCAGGTGAATCCAAACTATGACTGGTTGTGTTTGTCACAGGGTTAAAAAAAAAAACAAACAAAAACAAAACAAAGCCGCAATGTCAGTTTTTTCCATTATCATGCAGCCCTTAAAACAACCTAAAAGTAGCTAAAAAGGAACAAACAGAAAATAGAAAGACGAAATAAAATCAAAATGCTTTAAGGGAGGATTCCGTCTGATTTTCCATTCAAGTTTAGTTTACACCAGAGAGCAGCGACAAATATACAGAAACTTTCCACAGAGGAAAAATTAAAACATGTAAATGCAAAACAGATACAAAAACCACGTACAAGGCACCGTGAACAGAAGCATGTGATTAGATCTGATAATGTAAACACTCGAAACCCTGAAGATAAATCAGCCCCGTCTATGAATTCAGATCATAACAATGAAAACTCCACCATCGAAAATAATCATAAAAAAGTAAAAGCAACATTTGATTCATCCCACATCCCAGCAACGTCATGAAAAGAATCACAGCGTCCAGTAAACCAGGGGTGTCAAACTCATTTTAGTTCAGGGGCCACATTCAGCCTAATATGGTATAAAGTGGGCCGGACCAGTGAAATAACATAAATAACAGGATAACTGAGTGAAAAAATGTAAATTCCTTAATTTAAACGCTTATATCCATTAATTGTACTCAAACATAACATGAACAAATATGAACAACCTGAAAATCCATCCATCCATCCATCTTCATCCGCTTATCCGGGGCCGGGTCGCGGGGGCAACAGTCTAAGCAGGGATGCCCAG
>JAQQZY010000015.1:10377440-10391141 GCA_030068375.1 Ostorhinchus rueppellii
CATCAGCAGGTTTATGGACAGAACTGTGGAACTGATTGTAGTAGTTCAGTATTTTGTCTTAAATTCTAAATAATTGAATCAGAATACAAACAATAGGCTCAGTTTAACATCGTTAAGGAACACTTTTCTGTGGTGAAATTGGTATTTCTTTACGTGAACGAGAAATATTACAGTATTATTATCGCAATACTGTACATCCATATCCAAAGTTTTGCCAATATCGTGCAACCCTATTGATCACTACATTGATCCACTGGGACAGAATAAAAATAAATATTGTATTATCCCCGTTTGCCACTGGGTGTTACTAAAGAGAAACAGTTTAACACTTTTAAAACCCAACCAGTATTGTATACCTTTTTTTTTTTTTTAATTCCCAGTGAACTCCTTCACCTCGGCTACAATCTTCCTGTTTCCCAGTCAGCTGTTTCCTCATTCATGATCTATCCTGTGTCCCCATTGTTCTCCCTGTTGTTAATAGGCCTTACAGTTCCCAACCACCTGGCCATCCTGTCTATCAGACACCCAGCTTTTCTATTCTCAGTTAAAGTTTCGTCATTTGCCCGTTCTCTCTACTATTGCTAGTGCAGTTGTAGTCAACACTACAGTTTTTTCCTGCTTCATTCAGATTACTCCATTTCTAACGCTTTCATGCATTTATTTCCGTTCCACTTACTGCACTCGCAGCACAACAGAGGGAGATTTCGTGGGTAATCTTTAGCAGCATCTTATCATGAACTTCCACATTGCAGCAAAATGAATGCCTCCTGCCTCCCCCTCCGTCATGCTGGCAATGATGTGCCCAGTATCCAGTGTGTGTTTGGAGCTTTGGTTTAAGTCTGGTCTGCATTCAAACTTAGGAGGTGATGCTGGATCCCACTCACAATGGAAAATGACAGAAGGAAGTCTGTTCTGAGATAGTTCCCATACTCCTTCCTCACTGACCTCTAAGAATGACACTATAACAGTTAACGCAAAAAAAGAAAATGGTGAAATTCGCTTTTATGGTTTCCTACAAAACCTCTTTGGTGACGTGAGGAAAAAGATATTAATGCGTGGCCACAAGATAAGTAACGCGTAGCCACGTTACTAATGCGTGGCCATGAAATAAATAATGCATAGCCATGAGTTACTAATACGTGACCACGAGATAAGAAACAGGTGGCTACGACTTCTGCCTGGCCACAAGATAGGTAGCACGTGACCATGAGTTACTAACGCATGGCCACAAGCTCGTTAACACGTAGCTATGAGTTACTAATGCGTAGCCATGAGATAAGTAACACGTGGCTATGACTTACTAATGCATGGCCACAAGATAGTTAACATGTGGCTATGAGTTACTAATGCGTGGCCATGAAATAAATAATGCATAGCCACAAGTTACTAATGCGTGGCCAAAAGATAAGTGACACGTGGCTACAACTTACTAATGTGTGGCCACAAGTAACGTGAAGCCACAGGTTACTAATGCGTGGCCACGAAATAAATACTGCATTGCCACAAGTTACTAATGCATGGCCACAAGATAGTTAACGCATGGCTATGAGTTACTAATGTATGGCCACGAGATAAATAATGTGTAGCCACGAGTTCTGAATGCGTGCCCACGAGTTACTAACATACGTTAGTTAACGTTACTAAAAAGTAACACATGCCAAAAAGTTACTAATACTTCATACTAAAACCCTATGCTTAACCATAAGGTTTGAAGTATATCACGGTAGTTCATCCCAAGGTGAAAATCAAATCAAATCAAATTGACGTGTTCCATGTTGGTAAGAGCATCAAATCGCTGTGCTACACTATACAGCAATCTTGTTGGTGAATTGTCTCGTGGCCACGCATTACTAACTCATGACCAGACTTTTTTCTCATGCCACCAATGGGCCTTCATAGTTTTCTGTTCAAAAGAAGAAATAAAAACATTGTTTAAAAACTAAGTACTGCATTTTTATGGGAATATGTGTTTTCATTTACTGGATTAACTGATGACATTGCTTTGACTCACATTCAAGTTGTGAATCATTATGGAAATCACTGAGCTCCTACACAAGAAATCAATATAAAAACAGAAGAGTACAGTTGTAGGCTATAATAGCAGGCTCTACCTTCTGCTTGTGCCAAACAGTGACTACATTCTTCTTTTTCTTTGGGGTTATACAGCTATACTCAGAGTACCTGTTGCATATGCTAATGTGTGGCAGTGCCACTCTGCCCAAGCTGCAACAGATCAAAAGCTATTTCTTATTGAACTGTCAAGAGATTTTTATATCCACCTCAAGATGAAAATGACACTATAGCTTTGAAGCGCAAATTACTAAGAGCTGGCGAACAAACACAGTAAGGCGGCAGTCATCACACACATGGTTGAAGCTGCAGGAGCTGAAAACAGGGAGGGAAATGCCAGGATTTCAGTCCAAGTCAAATGACTAAACATAAATATGGATGACCTAACAATGTTTTATGCTGCTTTTAAAAAGAGAAGCCACTTTTCTGATCATGTTGAGCAATGGAGCGAAACTGTAGAGTACGTCTTAGGAACTCTCAACAGTGATCTGTAATTCCAGCTGTACCTGTCTGAAAACCCATGTGATTAAAGTCTGCACCATCCGACGGATTTTCACCGATGAGGGTAAGAATCTTGTTTCCTCTTCAACAATTTCAAATTATGACATAACGAAAGGTGATCATTCAAGTTTTGCTCAGTGGCACAAAAAACAAGCAGTGCAAGTTTACAGGTACAGTGTGTAACTCCCATACCTTAGGTGGCAGCAAATACCTAAATTGATGCAAAGACAGTGCAATTTCTCTGTTCCAGTGTTGTACTTACTGTACCTAACAGCTGGAACTCGGGGACAAAAAAACCTTGGTCGAATCTTTTGTGATTTTTGAATAATTTCTTTCCACAACCTGCCAAAATGGCGAGCACCTCAACTTCTCTGTCACCTCTTCCATCAATCTGCTCTCACAGAATTCCATGTAAAAATGCGTGAGGACCACAGACCCCTACCTCAAAATCTGTGGTGGTATCATAGAATGGCCAAAAATTCCACAATGGACCGACAGAAGTAATACCAATGGAAGTCAGTGACAGGCATCAGCCGTGGTCCATGCACGGATCCCCTGATTCAAATTCATCGGGAATCCATGGACCACAGCTGATACCTGTCACTGATACTAACTAGGGAAAAACATGGTGGAGATAATGTCCTATGTAAACGTGTTTTTCTTGGTTAAAGGTAAGCAAACAAATTGGGGGGGGGGGGGGTTGGACTGATTGAGCACTATTTTTCAATGCTAATCAATAATTAGATTATTGGAAAGAACATTATAAAATCCTACACCCTGTACCTTTAAAGAACTGGACAGAACAGGGCAGAAACCGGACCTTTCTGTGCACCTCAGAGTTAGAAGGTCACATGTTCATTTCCAAGTTGGATTAGGGGAATTTTCTGTGTAGTTTGCCTGTTCTTTCCCTTCTCCTTCAGGTTCTCTAGGTATGTTAGGTTTATTCTCCTGCTGCTGCCCCTGACCTCAGTCCTAATGAAGATCTTGAGGTGGGGCTGGAGTTCTCTGAGCTTGTCTGTTTCAATACTATTTTCTGGCAACATAAAATTTGATAGATACGAGCTAGAAAATAAAGTAAATTAAATAATAAGGTAAAGGTAGTTGCAAGTAAAAGAACATATTGTATTTCCATCCTCCTAACCATTGAGCGAGACAGTGTTACTGTCATGAACATGCTAGCATGTTGATAATAGCACATAGCTCATTCCCAGCATGGCCATGTTATATGTTATATATATGATTATTATACATATGACAATGACATCTGTGAAACTGCCGACAAAACATGAAGTTTTGTAGAGACAGATTTTTAATGTATCAGAAAGTTGATAATGCTTGTAATAAGTAACTGATTTTAGAATTTAGAAACAAATCTGAGGTGTGACTGATCGAACAGGACTAAACATCATTACCTGTTACATTTGGAACAGGATAATCACTTGTTGTACTTTCATTCTGGGGTCTTGAAAGTGTCTGTGTCACTCAAGACCCGTGGACCTGGGCCCCTAATGTGGGACATGCAACCCTCTTAAAAAATAAAAGAACAAAGCAATAAAAACTAGACTCATGCTCACTCAATTTGAGCTACATTGACCTGATAGAGGCAGAATAATGGCCAGAGAACCAAATTTTCTCCAATAAAACTCAACCTGGGGAATGAAAATGACACCATATGAACTCTGGATGGTAGCGAGAATATGGACATTTGTAAGATGAACAATATGAACCAAATTTTTTCTCAAATTTTATTGTTTTATGTCCAAAAAAACTGATTTTCCCCATTGGGATGGCTCATAATCCTCATAGAGAAGCTGAAATCGATAGAAGTCTTCCACTAGGGGTTCACTAAGTTGGTTATCGAGACATAAGAAATCCAACCAAATCTATCCTAGTTAAGTACAGTCACACCAAGGATATCTGGAGGCAGTGGATCTGGCAACGACGTTCGAGGGGAAACCATTATATCCCTGAAACTCCATTTCAGAACTATCCAAAAAGTCGTCTTTCTTGTGATTAACCATTGACTGTAGTCTGCTGTTTGCACTGGGGATTAAGTGGAGGCAGCTGTGAGAAACGAATGCCAACCTTTTCTGATAGTCTTAAAAGCAGCACAACTTTGAGCAGAGTGGTCGTGGCTCATATTTACAGCGTTAAGGATACAACGTGGTCATATCACCGTGGCAACAGTGCTGACTATTGCACTTAACTAAAGGACACAGAGTGGTTTCTTCCCTCCTGGGGCCTGCCATCTCCATTTCAAAAGGCTTTTCCCAAATCCATTATTCATCCTTGTTATACACAGCAGTGATCCCACTGTGGGTTACCTATCATTATAGCTGTTTAGCTTTGTGTACAAAGAATACATGACAGGGACCACAATGCAGTCCAAGGTTCCTGTCATTGACAAACAACCTGCAGAGAAACCTTTGCTAGTGGGTAACATGTGGTTCATCATCTAACGGAGATAAATGTCAATTGCAACCCACTCATTTTTTCCAGGATGAACAAAAAAAAAAGAGTTTGTTTGGTTATAATTACTGCATTTTTAAAGTCATTTTGAACTATATAATTGGCTGTGGTTGCATGAATATTTAGTCAGACACTGATCCAGTCAGAATGGTGTTTACCTCAAGGAGCAAACCACTTACAGTAGCTCCAAAATGAAGCCAAAGCAAAAGAATCTGAACAATGGAATACCACTACCATTGGGGGTAGTTCCAAAAAGTCATGTCTTCCATAGATTTCCATTCCATTTCTTTTTTTTTTTTTTTCTTACCAGGACCCAATGACCCATTTCTAAATGAATCAGACCCATACATCCATTTAATGATTAAATCTCACGTCACATCGATGTGTTGATGATCTGCCATGTCAGGTCCATGTGATAGCTCTATCACTGCTGATTCAATCCCAACAGACAGGTTGTGGTTAATAGATTCCACAAACAAGACTGTAAATGACTTTATTACTCAATGCTTGAAGTTTATAGGCATGTTTCCACTATCGGAACTTACGGGTCGTTTCATAGGAACTTCACGGTATTCACATGTCTCCACTGACTGGGCTGTTCCGACAGGGCTACCTGCTCCGACGGAGTACCTGCTCGAGGGTAGCTACTCGAGAACAGCCCGGTAGAGTCGCTGGGTCGCACTAGTGGCTAACTCGCGCAGATTGGTTGTCGCAAATGACATCAGCAGATCGTGACAAATGACCTCCAATTTTAAAAGAGTAGTTGCTGGAGGAATTTCACAACACAACGAAGCAGAAGACAGTTACTCTTACTCGATGAAAGGACAGTGAAGAAGATAAGAAGCAAACATCCCAACTTTGACGGTATCCATGTCCAGTCTTGTTGTGATTTCCTCCTCTGCTCCTGCTTTGTTTTGGCGCTTTCTGTTAGTGATGTTACTACAGAAATGGACACAATATAATAATAAAATATCATCGCAAGGTTCTTACAGAGCCGTAAACTGCAATGGAGACACGATGCCCAAGAGGACCAGGCCAACTGATGGCCTTCCCCCCAAAAGGTCCCGGTACCAGTGTAGTGCAAATACACCTTATGATTTCACCAAGTCAGTAAGATATAGCACTCAGCAATAGCACACCTCTGGTTCCATAAAGTGAACATAATGATGGTGAAATTACAAACTACTGCCTTCAAAACCTGGTTTCACAGTTCTTCTGTCCAATTATATATAGTCGATGGTTTAATCCAAACTCAATTTACATGCAATTTCTCTGGTTCTGCTGTAAAGGACTGAGACTTACCCAAATATTCTGTGAAAAACATGTTTGGTTTCATCCAGTTGTTCAACAATCCTTTACTTCTGACATCTCCAACAAGAAACTTTTTTAAATTTTTATTTTGCTCCAACTATGTTTCTTTCCATGCCTGAAACTCATCATGTGACCTAATGTTAACACCACATGGGTCAAATACTGGCTGATAGAGAAAAATAAAGTGTTTATATGGACGGTGTTTACCTGTCAATCATATAATCAACCATGCACACCAACCTTTCTCATTCTGATTGAAATTTCAATGATATCAGTCTGTTTTGATTAAGGTGCTTACTTCTTAGCATGTCACATCTGCTTGGCACCATATATGGTCATTAGCATCATTATTATTGATACATCCTCTGATAGGAAACACAAGTGGAATCATTGCTTTTATAATCTGTGATTTGGGATATGGAGATACCTAAATAAAACTGAAATGTAATTGAAAATTACTTTGCCTCACATCCAAATATTAATAACACTGCATTAAAAAAACAAGTTTTTTGATCTTCATCAAAGCAATTTTTTTCTCTTAAGAAGCCCATCATATCATTCAAGAAGTTTCACATATTTGATAGATGCTGCTCTTAAGTTTGATAGATATTCCACTTTACATACAGGCCTCAACATTACAAAAAAGAGAATAAATGAATAAATTCTGCATACATTTAATCCAAGCACATCTGTAAATAAGCATATGTAATGAGAACTGGGTATGATTTCTTTTAAAGTTAGTTTGTGTGAATTTTTCAATCATTATAGTTAATGTTTCCAGAACTTTTATATATCTGATTCCAAAAATAGTTGCTTGTGTAATCCTGGATGGTCGGCAATAGCAGCAGCAGTCCGCTGCCACACTTTCATCTCAGTGGGATACTAGCACATCAAAGGTGGCACTGACATTTAGCTTTAAAGTGCATGGAATACAAGAAGTGTGTTCACAGTCAGAGCAGAGGTAAACATTGTTTTGGCACTTTTTTTCCCCCACTTTATTAATAGTTATAATTACAGATTAGTCTGATGAAAAAACAAAAACGACATAATTATTTAGACCACATTAGGATTTGCAATTATAAACTCTCCCACATCCACCCGCATGTTTAAAAGTCAAATTCTCATTTTATTTCCTGCTTAATCACTGACACACAGTGAACAAGCCAAGTTTGTCCAGTAAACTTGGCTCTGTTTAATAGTGTATCAAACTCCCACTTGGCCAGGCTTTGGTCGACATGTCTTTCTTTTAACTGTTTTTGGTTTTCAGCGATGGCCCTTTGGGAGTTTATAGGGTAGTAGGATAGTTTATAGTAAATATTAGGCTTCGATAAAAGTCAAGGCCACAAGCTTAAAGCTGTTGAACAAAGTTGTTCATCTCTTTAAAAAAAAAAAAAAAAAAGTAAAAAAAAAAAGGAATCTTTAATAGTGAGAAAATAATTTAAAACCTAACCCAAACCCTTTCTACATGAGTGAGAGTTGCTCACTTTAAAGCCATCAGGGTCTTGATAACACCTATGTTGCTCTAGACCCATTCTCAGGGTTTCATGTCATTCATATTAGTGCTAATCAAAATTGCATACACCAAAAAAATATTGTCCGGACTGAAAATGATCAGTTATCCTTATAATCCCCAGCTGAAATGATTCAACATGATTTTGTCTGTGAGAGCCCGGCTCACACACACACAACAGTCAACAGAAAACCGGGAATGTAAAAACGCCTTGGTGTCATTCAGTTCATTGTTCCTCCGGTTCTCAGATGTGGGATTGAGAGAGAGATCACTTCCTGTCATCTGAGCACAGAATGTTATTGTCTTCAGAGAACACTGCCTCTCCCTTGAACTGCAAAAAACAAAGATGTCATCATTAAAACTGAAAATACTGAGACAGGAACAAGAGACAGCAACTTACATTTAGGTGCCAAAAACACATCTGTTTAATGCAGTTATTAATATCTAAAATGCTCTAAGACTGACCAGAAAAGTGAGTCTCAAACCAATAACTGTTTTTCCTGTTCTGAACTTGTTAACAAAAAATCTTTAAAACCATATAACAATACATTTTACCCCTAAATTTATACTTGAACAAAATAAAACAAACATGAATTCAATAAAATATAGCAACATCTAACCATAGTCACTTACTTAACATCACAGGGGTGTCTCTCTCTTGTATAAGGCTGCACTGGTGGGTCCTTCAAACTGAAGTTTAATAGCCTGTTTCAGGTGAAGCTGGGGGTCTGCTGTTGTCATTGCAACCATGGCATCCTCTGGCAAGGCACCACAAGGTGGGAGTGGGTTAAAACTGTAGCAAGGAGACGATAAAATGTTCTTTTGGGGTCCAGAATCCCAAGCCTCCCTTTGAAGCTGGCTCTGGAGCCTATATGGGTAGCCCATAGGTGGACTCTCTCTGTTTCTGACAACTGCTGCTGGACTGTCTTGTCCTGGCATTATCCCAAGGGATGCCATGACTGAATTCCATTTACCACCTACATAAGTAGCCCTGTCTGCTTTTATTAAATTTGAATTTTGTTTGTTCATTTTGTCATGGCATTCAAGACCAGGCGGCATGCCTTTCTGAGGCAGGTCGCAGTTGTGCACTATGGCAGTAACTGTGCAAACAGCTGGGGGAGGGCTGCCTTTAGGATGCCTCTGGCTGCTTCCATGGAGGCTGCCAATGCCAATACTCCCTGGTGGAGGGAGGGTAGAGGGACGGCTACGACTGCGGGGCAGTGAGTGCTGTTGTATTTGCTGGATGAAACTGAGGCTGTCTGCTGGAACCGTCTGCACCGTTGCCAGTGAGTGGCAGGTAGATGAGGTCTGGGAGCTCTGCATGGAGTGGAATCGTTCAGCAGTTGAGCCAGGAGAAGATAATGAAGAAGAAGACGTAGCACCTCCAAATTCACCTCTACCTTCACCTCCATTACACTCGGAGATTCCCAAGGAGGGCTTGTTGGGTTTTGAGGGGGAGACAGTACTGGAGTTAGGCAACAGGCCTAGGTATGGCTTGGCTCCATAGCTTTCCAAGAGCCTGATTATATTAAAGTGCCCATGTTTACTAGCTACTTTGACTGGAGAGCGACCATATTTATCTATGTGGTCTGGATTTGCACCTCTTTCAAGAAACATTGCAACAATGTTAATGTGTCCCTCCTGCACAGCAATACTCAGTGCTGTTGCTCCCTGGTTGCAAGCAAGGTCTATGTTGACACCGCTGGTCTCTAGGAGGCGCCATCCCACATCAGCATGCCCTGTCCAAGCTACTGAATGCAATGGCGGCCTCCCCTCTGAATCCTGTGCATTGGGGTTGGCACCATGTTTTAAAAGTAGAGTTACTATGTCTGCACATCCCTGCCAGGAGGCCACATGAAGTGCTGTACGCCCCTCAGAGTCCCGAGACTCCAGAGGCACACCTCCTTTCTCTATGAGGAGAGTGGCCATCTCAAGGCGACTCTCTAGCACCAGAAGATACAGCAGTGGCCTTCCCTCTGCGTCACGGACATCAGTATCAGCCCCTCGCCTCATGAGCAGTTCTGCCACTTCCACATGACCCTCTAGGAGGGCTGCACTCAGGGCAGAATGTCCATCATATGCTCTGTGGTCAATGGGAGAACGTCTGTCCAACAGCAGCCTGACAGTGCTCAAGTGACCTTCCTGAGCAGCCAGTATAAGAGGTGTGCGTCCTTCAATGTCCATTTCTCCAACACGTGCCATGCTGCCTTGCTCTGTTAAAACTGCACATATGACTCTGTGGCCTTCACAGGCAGCTGCATGCAGTGGTGTCCAGCCCAGGTCATCCTTGTGGTTCTCATCCAGGCCTCGGTCTAGCAGGGCACGAGCAACCTCAACACTGCCTCTTGCTGCTGCAAGGCACAGTGCTGTCCTGCCTTCACAGTCAATGGCATCCACAGCTGCACCCCAGAAGAGCAGCCGTGACACTGTCTTAATGTGTCCCATTGCTGAAGCAGCCAGAAGGGGAGTAACAGCGGCTGCAGCGGACACATTTCCATTAGGCCCTGCAGTCTCATCTACATCAGCACCAGCTTCTAAAAGAAGCTCCACTATGTCATCATGGCCCTCATAGGCTGCAAGAAGCAGAGGTGTCATTCCATCATGATCTCTGTGTCCTGGATCTGCTCCACGCTCTAGTAAGAGACTTGCTACTTCCCCGTAACCTTTGACCCCTGCTGCTGTAGGAACACAGAGGGCAGCAACTGACAAAGCAGTGCGTCCATCCCCATCAGCTAAGTTAACTGCTGCATTGTGGTCCAGAAGTATCTCTACAGCTTCATGATGTCCCATATAAGCAGCAGCAATAAGTGGTGTACGGCCCTTACAGTCAGCTTTGTCCACATGAGCTCCATAGTCCAGCAGGGTCAGAACAATTTCATCATGACCCCCCCAGGCTGCAGCTCTGAGTGCAGTCCGACCTTCACCATCACACCCATCAACATCTGCTCCTGCATCCAATAGAAGACGCACGGCCTCGCTGTGTCCTCCCCAGGATGCAGAGCGTAGTGCTGTCCATCCTTCATTGTCGATGTGCTCCATCATCCTCATCGCAGTTTCTGGCTCCTGGTTCTTGGTCCAATTTAGCAGTACAGATAGTACTTTTACATGACCTTGCCTGGAAGCCAGTGTCAGTGGTGTCTGACCCTGATGGTCATTTATCAGTGGATCAGATCCATGTTTCAGGAGAACTTCAGTTAGACTTTCAGAGCCCTCATGGGCTGTGTTTGCAAGCAAAGTCCGTCCATCTGTAGAACTGACCTGGTTTACAGGAACCCCACTGTCCAGTAGCTTCTTTATAGAAAGTTCTCTTTCAAATTCCTGTCGTAAATGAGTCACTTCTTCACCTGTACAATGTACTCCAACAGTTTGCCCTGAATCTAGTGAGACGCCTGCAGATAAGAGTCCACTACTGATTAACAGCTGAAGGACTTCTTCAGTGACTAGAACAGGACACTGAGTTAAGGATGAGGAGACAAGACTATTGCAACTAGGAGTAAGAGCTGGTACACCGGCCCAAAGCATCCACAATGCCAGTAAAGAAGGGTTATTTTTATGGTGACCTGAGCAAACTAAATGTGTTGCTAGCTGGCAGGTGTCCTCAGTGTTTAGATGGGGTCCCTGCAGAGTCAGAGCCATGGCAAGCATGCTGTGACCCTCAGTCCTGCTACACAGGTACTTCTGTGTGCAATATTTCACATCCATCAGCCACTCGGCAAAACTAGCATGAAAAAGTAGTTTGGTGCCTCCAGGGCCATCGATCAGGAGGGGAGCAAGAGTTCTCAGCTTGTTTTGGAAATCCTGGAGGCTAAGCGTGGTGTCATGTGTCCAGGCAGCTGTGAATATTTGTTGGGGTGTCAGTGGTTTTGGAGCTGCCAACAGGATGTTAAGGAGAGGCCTGACGTAGATAAAGATTCCACGGGGGAAAAGTCTCTGACACAGCCAAAGATAGAGGCCGTTCAGAGTCCCAGGGATGTCCCGGATCTCCCGAAGACCAACAAGGGCTGCTGCAACACCGTCTAACACACGCTCGAGGAAGAGAAAGCAGCCACCGCTCTTGATGTGGAGTAGATTGAGCATGTCAGCTGTGTCAGGGGTTAGCTGACGGCGTAACGCTGCATCCCCATCCAGCCGACAGAGGATGTACTGCTGCACGTCATGGACTGGTGGAGGCTTTCGCAGATCATCCAGACAGAGCCTACGAAAACCTACAAGAAAGAGTGACAGCGTTTATTGTATTTAATTGTATTACTGCAGCGTAGTTTGACAGATTTTATACATTGTGTATTATGTAGTTTGTTTTTCTCTCGCCCTGTATTATCAACATATAATACTCCAACAATTGAATGTACTTCAAAGGAAAATGAGGCAGATGGACAAAAAAAGACTAAAATCTTATTCTAAAGTCTTTTTATTTGAACGAACATGATGCAAACTGCTGCAATGCAAAAACATCCTCTTTCATTTATAATTTGATAAATCATACATAATCCACTGGGGGTTGATTCAGTTTGACATTTATTAAACAATTTCTACTTTAAAAAAAAAAAAAAAATCTAATAATCTGATAAATAATCTAAATAAATGTACCATTTTGGATCTAAAACTGCCTCTCTGTGTCTTGCAGTCACCACTTCATAAAACTTCAGGGACCTATTTGGTTTATATCCTCACATTTTCAGTTAACTTTAGAGGGAACACTACTGGGAGATTTCCGCACATTTTTTGAAGATAATGTAGACTAACTTTTAATTAAATGCTTATGGTTATGCTTACAGGCATTACAATAAGTTTTGTGTTCGAGTTTGTGATCCTCTAATGGATCATACTGAGATTTTCATTTTTACTGCTAATATAAGGTAGTTTCAAATATAGGTTACAGTTCTCCGTGATAATAATAATAATAATCTGTAGTGGTCAACTCCAACTGTCCACCCCTGACCAGGCTCAGATGGGAAGTGGTGTTGCTGATGAATTATTGTGAATGTAGTTATTGATTGCCCTGTAAATCTGAGTGGTTATGTAAGGCTACTTAGTAAGGTTACTTTGCTGGTCTCCAAGAATCTAGTCCTGATCTTTGCTATTTTTGCAAGAGTAGTTTTGACCTTAAGGCTGTGATTGTAATAGTAACAGATTGCAGGCTCCTTTTACAAGACGTGTGTACTGGAGTTACAATTTAATTTATTGTCGATCAGGCTGAAAAGATACTTTCTGTGTACGTTTCTACTCTTTGCCCCTTGATTGTAGTACATTGGGTTCAGCTAGCAACATCAGCGATGAGTCTGTCCTATGTATTTGACACAGTTCTTTCAGGGATGCCCCATCGCATCAGTGTCATCTACAACTGGATTATCATTAATGATGATGAGACTGACAATACAGATTTTAAATGTTGTCATGAATGCTGTGACAACAGTATTAAAAATGAAGAAGAGTAGTCCCAGGACACATCCCTGGGGAAGCTCTAAAGATGATGACACCGCCTCCTCAGACAAGCAACTGTTCCTGCCTCACTCCTAGTCTTTAAAAGTAGAAAATCCCTGCTTCCGTTTTTTTTTCCTTCTTCTTCATAGTCTTTAATTTACAGTGTATATAGTTGCTCTTCCATTGTACGTCTGTGCAAAACTTTAGTGATGTTTACTAAATGTTGAAAAAACAGAAGTGCATAATATTGGTTTTTCCATTAAATCACAAATGCGATGATTTTTTTAAAAAAAATGTATAATCACAAGACATGAGAAATCATTCCATAGACATGGTGATGAACATAAATATCTATCTATCTATCTATCTATCTATCTATCTATCTATCTATCTATCTATCTATCTATCTATCTATCTAT
>JAQQZY010000015.1:10662471-10688029 GCA_030068375.1 Ostorhinchus rueppellii
CACACACACACACACACACACACACACACACACACACACACACACACACACACACACACACACACACACAAGCCCTTCCACCAAAATAAGACTTCCGCTCGGATGTTCAGTTCACTGTAGTCCAGACTGTGGCTGGTATTTTTACAAAATACAAGTTCAAAAAGTCATCATAACTATATAACTTGAAATAATTTATAACTTTAAATAATCTCTATTCCTGACACTGACAGTGCTGTTTTTTTGTTATTAAAAATGATTAATGACAATTTCATAAAAACACGTCCTCTTGCATATGCCTACCCTTGAAGCTGGCTTTTCAGATTATAAATATTGATTTTCATACATTTTGTATTGATAAGCACAGAACCACGAGTCTCCCGTCGCTTAATCTCACATTACACATTTCACCAATGACAACACAATTGAAGAACTTTCATTCGCGACCAAAAAGGACATTTCCGGTTATGTATTTCAGAATAAAAGTAATACACAGCAAACTTTTTAAAAATCATGTAAACATGTAGTGTTGCTTGATCTCTAAAGAATGTAATAAAACACCGCATATGTCTAAATATAAAACTATTAATGGAAATACAATCTGTGTCTTTCTTTCCTTTTTCAATATGGATATGGGAACTTAAAAATGTAAAATGTAATTATAAAACTATAGTTTGTTTGAACAGAAGAAAAAAACAAAAACAAAATATGATTACAGTAATAGAAGACCAAATGAGTATCTTTAGCCTTATAATAATACATACATAAAATGGAATCTTGTTATATGTACTTTAGGTCATTTTATATTCAAGAATGTAGAGTTAAAGAATATATGATTTAACAGTAAGTAAATCAATGTTACTGGACCCTTTTTGCTTCATTATTGTTGCTGATTGGATTGCAAACTGTTAGGCAGGTGATTTTGCTTATTTTATACAATGACCTTGGTGAGTTGTTTGTAAAGTGCGAATTCAGTAGTTTAATCACAGACAAATAATCACAATGGAATAAGAGTCAAGCACTTCCACGTAACTTAAACATGCAATAATCATGCACAAGTTTCAAGATAAGACACAATGGAATAACGACGTCACGCTGAACCCATGCCATCATATTAGCTTTAAAATATATATATTTTATTCTGAAACATCATGCCATGGCACACCGGAAAAGTCACTGTTGTGAGTCTGTTGCTTCAGCGGAGAACTCTGTCAAACAAGAGACAATAGACCTTCCCCTCTTTGCTGTCACCAGCCACCGGATGGTTTCCTCTCATTTTTACGGAAGTGATGATATTTTCCAAGGAGCCACATTATGTAAATTGTATTGCACAATCATGCAATTGGCATGCGTGCACCCTCATCTGTCAGTATTAAGCGAATAGCTTGTTGGATGTCTGCAGGGTAATTTATCTCATATGTCTTCAAATCATACTGAGTGTATCCCCTCGAAACTCCTAAAACTGCCTTTTGCAATAACTCACTCACTGAGAGCGTAGATGTTTATTTAAAATATATTTTAACCTAATGTAGTTTAATGCTCATAAAGACAAAGTATCCTCGAGCTGCAGGGTGTGTGTGCGCGCGCGCATGTGAATCCCTTGCAGTGAGTATTCAACAAAACCTGTTTTCCTTCACTGTCCCTGAGGAAGAACAGCATTACTTTACATCTAAATCAAATGCTATATGTTAGTGAGTTGTTTATGTGTATGCAGAGTACCCTACGGGCTAAAAAAAAACTGGACAGTTGTTGTTAAATGTTGTGAATTTTTGCCTTCAGTTTTCTGTTCTTCAAGGACTGTCTTTCACAGTAGCCCACGCCCGTGCACACATGAAGTAAATGCTGATTATGTAATCACTTCCCATGCCAGACACAGATCTACTCCTGTAAAATATCTGTTCAGAGAGGTACCGTAATGCTCCGAAAAATAATACGTCGCCACATATGCCGTATTCTTTAACACATAATGCATGTACAGAATATTTTCCTTGCATTCCTGCCTCTCAGGCAGGCAAGCATGCGCACGAGACGCTTAGCTTTGGCCTTATTTGGATATGGTAATGAGAGGCTTCAGATAGCCAATGAAAAGCGAGTATTTTTCCACGTGACGATGAAAGACCGCTTGGGAGGCGGGGTCAGGCGCAGATCTTAGGTTAAAACCAGTCGACAAGCCACAGCGCATTCAGTGTAGGGAGAAGCAGGGACTCACTGTGAGGGGGAACTTTGTTACTATGAAACTTAGAAATATTTGCAAAATATTGTAAAAATTATCAAAATCCCTCGTGAAACAATAACCTGCCCCTAGGGTTTCAGTTTTTTAGTTTAGTTTGCCCGCAAAGGGCTTCTACACTCACTATTCTTACACTTTTTTGAAAGAATGTGTGAGACAGACAGTTAGCCAGCCAGCTAGCTAGCTAGCTAGCTGAGAGGTGATACAGGCGGCAGGAGAACAAAAGATTTTTTTGCGTTTTGGCCGGTTGTACTGACACCAAGTCCATGCAGAACGTGTCATTACCATCACAATGCCCGTTTTACTTTTTCTGATAGACACGTCCGCTTCAATGAACCAGCGCACCCATCTGGGCACTACCTATCTGGACATAGCAAAAGGCGCTGTTGAGACTTTTATGAAGGTACTGTAACCACGGGACACATTGATATTGGGAGATCCCAGGCGGGATTGCGGTTCAGATCATCTGTGTACTGTTGCAAGCTTGCCTGTCAAAGCTGATCTCTCGATAACCGTTAATAATTCTCTTAATATTTCCACAGCTCAGAGGGAGAGATCCGGCGAGCCGAGGGGACCGGTATATGTTGGTAAATTTTGAAGACGTTCCGTTCGGGATTAAGGTAGAGTTTGTTTTCGGGTCATGTCCAGCTTTACATTGCGCAGAATGATTGTCCATCCCAGTGCTCCACCACGTTGTGATAACTACATCAATTGTGTACAGAAAATCTTCAGGAGGAGCTTTCATACCCCTTTTAAAACATGGCCGACATTTTGTTTCAATGTGTGCAGCAAGGAACTCTGGGTGTTATTTATACAGCGAGGTGATTGGGAGGGGGGCGGAGGACAGGGGAGGGGGACAGACTAGCCTACTTTACTTGTTTAGACTTAAATTGCCACTTTAGTAAGGGCACACATTGTGACTTTGCCACTCTGTAATTTATGGCCCCATGTCCCTAGAATTAACATGACAGTAATGAATCAAGGCTTTGGCTGATCTGTTACCATTTATTGGCCTGGGCAGAGAGGAGATGCTCTATATAGATATTAATCAGTTCAAAAATAACACTCAAGACTTGTGTAGAAGTGTTCGCAACAGAGATATGTACAACACCGTGCATGTCAGTCGCTGAGTGTTTTGTTTGTGCTTGTTGTCTATCAAGGCTGGATGGAAAGAGAGCCACGCCACTTTCATGACAGAATTGAGGAACCTCCAAGCAACTGGACTCACAACTATTGGCCAGTCCTTGAGGACCGCTTTTGATTTACTCAATCTCAATAGATTAGTGACTGGGATAGACAACTATGGACAGGTATGTAGCGCTACCAAGGCAGAGAGATTTACAAAAGTGCTCTATGGCCCCCTGCCACCCACCCACACCCTCTCCTTTTCCTCCTCCCTCCCCTCTCCACAGTCTTACAAGCATCAAACACCTGCATACTGTGACCCCACACACCTCCAGAGACACACACTTCAGATATATAAACATAATAACAACCAAGTCTTAAACATAATAGCAACCAAGTTAAAAAAAAGAAAAAGAAGTAAAGGTTTTGCTTCCTGTTTTTCCATGGAAATATTACACCCTTATGTTAATATTTCTAGCTGTAACACATCTACAGCTAAAATTAACTTTGAAGTATTAATGTTATATTTATATCTGCAGATCACACTCTGTTACTAATTCAGTAGATAGTCATTACAATAGTTAATTCTCTTTTGAAGCCTTAAACTGTTACTGCAGCTGATTAATTTAAATTGCTTTGATTTAAACAGAAATGGTCTACACCCACTTATTAACAGAGAGGATAAAATATTTATCATATCGGGTTAAAATTTACTGCATGCTGTTAATTACACGGTTTTCATAGGTTCACTTTTTTATCTATAATGTTTTTAGGGCTTTTCACTGCACAGTTTTTTTTCTTTGCTAGAATATCTGAATAGATTGTTTTGAGATTTGGACTGAAGTATTTTCCAAAAGGCAGTGCTTCCTCTGCTTCAGTCAGCAGCAGACACCAGGGTTTAGCTCACACTACATTTCAATACTTTAAAGTTTCCAAAAGATGATAAATGTTAACATATCCAAGGACTGCTTTATATTATGGATGATGGAGAAGAAACACACTTGTAGAGAAGGATTTAGTGTACATGAAATGCTCCGTTCTAATATGTGTATTATAACAGGTCTGTCCTTGAGTTACAAGTAGACAGCCACAACTGATTCAAAACCGCATTCAATGAAGCAAAAAGATGTGCATCAAGTCACCAAAGTCAACCTAACGCTTTCAGCTTCTGGTATTTAAATTTGTTGTTTAATGAGACAATGAAAACAAAGCCCCGTTGAGTGTGACTGCAGATAGAATTATAAAGGTGTTATTCCTGAATAACTGCTCATATCATGCAATCTAATGAAATTTCCATAAGACAGCTTTGTTGTTATGCTGTTTACTCTAATGCCTATTAGTCCTGCAAGGGGAAATTCCAGTGAAATGTTACTTTATCTTTATCTTGATCACCTCAGAAAAATATGATAAAAGAATAATTATAGCAGAGAAGCCTGTTTTAGTAACATACCCTATGGTCATGTCACAAAGTCACCGCCCAAAAGAGTAAAAGAAAAATAAATTTGTTGAAATTATAGCTAGTAAATTACATGGAAGGGGGCCAAAGTTCTGACAATATACTTTTTTTTTTTTTTTCTTGTCAGTCAAAGTTGAGAGACTATCTGCATTTAGTAAACCCCAGCAAGAGCACACTCTCTGTTAATGTAAGACTAGAACTTAATTCCAAGTGGGGTTTGTATATGAGGTTAGGGTTGTGTGTGAATCAATTCTTCTGGTATAGAAGCAAGTAGGAAAGACAAGAGCAATAATGAATGTTTAACTAGGATTTCCTGAGTAATAAATGGAAGATCCTCATCATCGATGTTAATGCACACATGCAGCATATATAATTCATGTCAGTCACTCCTGGTAAGTTTGAATGTCAAGTACCCACCATGCTGCGAGTCCTGCAGATATAAACAGGGGCACACAGGCCTGAGTAGGAACAGCTCAAGCCAAGGTCAAGGTCACTTTGTCCAGGACTGGTTACCACATACAGTACCCCTGACGGATGACATTTCAGTTTGGACCAACAACTAAATCATGACACAGTCAAATAAGTGATACATCACAAATTTTTAGATCAGCGATTTATCATTTCAAGTTATACTTTCTGATCAGAAGTGACAAAGGTTTGCCTCTCAAATGTGACACTTTACTTAATTTATCGAGATACAAGTATCAGTGAAATGCATTGTAGTTTGTTAATGAAAAGAAATCCCTCTAAACACATCACTTTGGGTTGCTGGAGATTATATGGGACCTTTTTTGCAATTTCTACCTTTTAATTAAAGAGGAAACTAATTGAAATACTAGGCATACTCTAATGTAATAGTGATAATAATTAAATAACCACACATTTCTAAATGAGCTTTTTAATGAACATATTAATTCTATAGTTATCTATTATATTAAATATTAAAAAATGCCTGTCAGTTACAAATATTCCATAATGTCAGCCTTGATCATTAAAGACACTGGTAAATAAGACGTATATAAAACACAAAGAGGAGAGAAAATCTCATCTTGGAAATGTTATATAATCAAAGCTTTTCTACTTTATAACAGACCATTTAATAATTTTCACATCACATGAGCAGACTTTGCTTTGTAACCTGTTCATTTTTCATGTCGTAGTGTGATGTATTTCCTTTATTTTAAGTCTTATCCGGTTGGTACAAGGGATTTTCTTGGGGAAGTGGATCAAAGGATATTTCTACTTAAAATTTGTTGTGAGCAGATTTACCGGGTTCACTATTCAGCAACCTGAGTCGAAGTCTTAATATTGTTGAGAATTCTTCTTTTTATGCATTCAGTCAGTGTCTGTGGTTAGAGGATGATGGGGAATTACAAATGATGTTAAACTGTGGCATTTCAAGTTTGAGCTGGACCAGGAAAGTTGCCACACTGAGCCTTTTGAGGTTCAGCTTTTTTGTTTTGAGCAGACAATAGTTTCATCAGCACTCTGATGACTAGTCCCTTTTTGGTGTTTTGTGATGTGTTTTTCTTTCCCCCCCCCCCAGTCTCAGTTTGTTTCAGCAGCTGCAAATCAAAGCCAAACCAAAGCAGAACTGCAGCATTTTGTGTTTGGCTGGAATTGTCTGAAGTGGCCCAGATAACAACTCAATAATGCTACACTTTAATTCCAATTTCATTTGTAGAGGGAAGTCAAGTTTGATTTTTCATCTTCTAGTCTCTGAGTATGGACGTTGGGTTAGATACAGACCTAAAGAGGGAGAATACAAGGGGGAATAAGGCTGTAGGGGAGTTAATATCGCCCTGGAGAGCTTCTCTCTAAAAGTAACAAAGAGCCCTCCAGGTTGCCAGGCATCAGAGACGTCTCTCCCCTGGGAGATGAAGAGGGGAACGGAAGGTAGAGAGAGAGGGAGAGTGCTAGCTGCCGGGTTATCCTGACTTTGCTCCCAACTTATCACAGTTTCATGAGGAAAAAAAAAATGAGGGGGGACAAGGAGGAGGAAATGATACAAGCAGTAGGTTTCATGTCATCTGAGGGATAAACGGGGCTTGTGTGAGTAGACCAGGCCCCAGTCCTGCTGCTTCAGATGGACCAGTCTAGGCATAACAATACCAAACAGGAGCCGCCTGTTGGAGCACAGCTGCTGCTGTTCTAGATCATCAGTAGGGGTTGGTCTGATGTCACAAAATCAAATTTCAATTGATGCCTTTTGACCTGAGCTTCACAGTAAGAAGATCCTGGGTTCAATTCTAACGCCAACACTTTTCTATGTGGAGTTTGCATGTTCTCCCCGTGTTTGTGTGGGTTCTCTCGCTCTGGCTTCCTCCCACCATCCAAAGGCATGCATTAATAGCTTAATTAGTTGAGCTAAATTACTCATAGGTGTGACGGGGACAGTGATTGGTTGTTTGTCTGTGTACGTCAGCCCTGCGATGAACTGGTGACACGTCCAGGGTGAACTCCGCCTTCATCCATAAGTAGCTGGGATAGGCTCCAGCACCCCCACGACCCTCTCAAGGATAAAGCGGTTCAGAAGATGAATGAATGAATAAATGATGCCTTTTGACCTATGATGTATTTGCTCAGAACAGTCAAAGCTAAATGAAGTGGTGCGATGAACTCATCCCTCGTCTGGCAAGTTCCCCTCATCACAATGATGAACACAAAGGGGTTTTAGATGGTGGGGTGCTGAGTTGTCATGGAAACCTGCAGTGGATCTTGGTCTGTTTACTCTGGGCTGTTTGTCGAACCGGACAGATTCATCATTCAGCAGAAACCTCAGCCTACAGGTAGCGTCCAAGCTTCACGTACACACTCATTAATAATTCCACCGCTGTCAGAACAGGGTGGTCTTTATGACGCCCCTGGTACATGTCAGCACGTCACTGACTGTTTGCTGACAGGACTCATCAGGCTGCGTGGAAGTTTTTTTTTTTTTAATGGTTTTTACACTGTTGTTAACTCAGAGTTATTCTTTGGCCTTGGAGGATCCCGCAGGACTGATGCATAGTGATAAATGCAGTGCTGCTCCAGTTTCAGTGTATCGCTGTGGACTGCTGATGTCATTAAATATTGTGGGGTCTGGCAGAACAGAGGTCTCAGATACGTCCTCAGGTAATGTACTCTGCAACTGTGGAGGAGACGGGGAACATATAAACTACACATCCACACTGTATTTCACATTGTACTACATTACAGTGCATTATTATCATTATTTTTCAATTTATTCTCTAGAGCGCAATCCTTCACTCACTTAAAATAGAGCTTGTGTAAATTATCTATATAATGGCACATAATCTGTGCTATAAATATGCCTGTATTATATCCCAGTAGTAATTGTACTCCAGTCTTCTATAAATGTTCTTAGATTGTTTTAAGGTTACAGCGAAGGATTATTTTCACTATCACTTAATGTAAGAATTATGTTCTTGATTAACTGAATTGGTAAAATGTAAAAAAAAAAAAAAGGTGTAATCTGCAAATGTGAGCAGTTTATCAGTTCTGAATTTTAATTAAATTTAACTCTGATAACGGAATTACTACTATATAGTTCGTATACAGTTAACTTGTGTGATTGTTTTGAGAACATTGGCAGGCTTTTGTTCATTTTATTATGGAGAATACTTGCAGCTGAGTTTTTATTCTATAGTAATATATAACATTTTACAGTGAAATTGAAATTTTATAGGAGGTCAGGTGGCGAAGGTGGGATGAAAGAATACAACACTTCATATGATTTTTAGAAAACAGTGTCTATTAATAGTCCCATAAGGTGTAGTATCTTAAGGGAAATCGAAACAAAGGAGATTTTAACTTTATTTAAAAATAAAATTCCAATCAACAAAAAACGCATTGCTAATTTTAGTCCAGTTTTTCATTTGCAATCATAAATATGCAATCAACACTCTTTCACTAACTCTATTTTGTGTCCAGAGGCAGAAAAATCACATCTGAGAAGCAAACATTTGTCTTTTTTGTTGGAAGTGTCCCTGAAGTAATTTCTGTTGACAAATCCGTCAGTTGTTACAGCTCCTCTCTGTATTAACCGTGCCTTTTTACTTCCTTACAGGGAAGGAATCCCTTTTTCCTCGAACCTGCCATCATAATTGCCATAACAGACGGCAACAAGTTGACCAGCGGCGGCGGTGTCCAAGACGAGGTCAGCCATGATGCAATAAAGAAACACTCCTGCCTGACTGGATGACGACTGTGGGAATATGCGCACAATGTTCACTTTAACACCACAAGCATTCATTAGTCCATCAAACCCATTCCTGTGTCCCATCATCTGTCATCATGTCAGCCAGAATTCTCAGTCTATACGAACACAGTCATCCCATAACTATGCCAAAAAAAAAAAAAAAAAACAGTCCCACAGTGTTCACAGCATCATAACTGTCTCAGTGTACACAGGTTCTAATGTTGCCTTAGTAGAATGATGAAAACTCTTCATAGTGGTGGTTAGTTTTAACTAGGCTTTTTTTTTTCTTCTCATATGTCTGTCCAAACCCTCAGTTTTACTTTTACTTTCAGTGAAGGTAGAGAAATCCAGCCAATATTCAGGTGTAATAGTTTCACTCACGATACAGAGGTAATAAAGTAACACATCACTGCAAACCCAGTGACGTCTGTAGCCTTCAACAGTCCTCCCAGAGAATCAGTAGTTCATTCTACTGTAAATTATTCATTTATCTCTGCCTCCCGTTCTGCAAAGTGTCATCACTCCCGCACCTTCCAAGTGTGTTGCATATGTCTGAGGCTGACCCACAAGAATCTATGAAGACACGTAATCATTCAATTTTCCAACTGTCAATCAATCAGTCACATTTTATTTATATAGCGTCACATCATGACAAAGGTTATCTCCTGATGCTACATTTAGAGCTGGCCTAAACCAGACTCTTAAACCAATTCACAGAAATCCAACAGAATCCCCCCAGGGCCAAACACTTGGTGACAGCGGTGAAGGAAAACTTCCTTTTAACAGGCAGAAACCTGGAGCAGACCCCGACTCTGGAGGATGAGCGTCCGCTTTGAACAGTTTGGAATAAAAGAAGAAGAAGGGGGGGGGGGGGTGTAAATGGCATTAGAACTGTTAAAAACTACCTAATCTAACCCTTCAGAAGCTCAACATTTGAAGGGCCACAGGCATAATTGATCTGGTATTTCGATTATTACAGGCCATGAATATTCCTGGTTCATTCCATTTCAGGGTGCACACAGGTTACAGACCGGCAGCTTTCTGGGAAATTTGACTTTAATTACAGTTCCTTGACAAACATTTATAAAACATCTGAACACATTTAGGAAATGATTTTGTCTGTACATAAGATCAAATCAAATCATCATGCAGATCCTTACCCTAAAGTGTTTAAGGCTTAGATACCATAAAATAAATGCTAAGGATAGAAATGTGTGTTTATACCAGGATTTTCTTGTATATTTCAAGACTAAATTACTGCATCTAAGCTGAAGAAGAAAAACTGCTAAGGTTCACCTACCACCCTAGAGAGACGATCTTAATACAAATGGACATTTCCTGGAAATTAGATTTTTAAAAGCTGACATTGTTTTTTTGTTTTTTTTTTGCAAAATTAGATGTGTCTTTTCATTTCATTGGTTGTTTCTTTGAGCTGTTTCATAAATATTCTAATAATACAGGTTTGAATATATACAGAAATGTATGTTTCAGTCGGGTAACACAAAAATCCTCCCAGCAGCCAAGTCACATCGGTCATGTTTCTTCTGTCATTAACACTCAGCTCCTTGTTTCCATTCAGCTCCACTTGCCTCTGACCACCCCGCTGCCCGGCAGTGAGCTCACCAAGGAGCCCTTCCGCTGGGACCAGCGTCTGTTCGCTTTGGTGTTGCGTATCCCTGGCAGTGCCTCAGTAGAGCCGGAGCCCCTCGGAGGTGTCCCACCTGACGATTCACCTATTACCCCCATGTGTGAGGTCACTGGAGGTACGTGACTGAGGACTAGCTGGGATGTGGTGAATGTAGGCATGTGTTTGTGGAGTGTTTTGTGTGAATACAATTGACTTTTAGAAACACGTAGTATTGGGAGCGTGAAAGTAAGCACTGATTTTGTAATTTTATTATCTTATGCATATAAATATGTCCAGGAAATATTAATATCAGCAGATTGACTACGAAGTACTGTATATTCAACCTCAGAGCTTACTGCTACTACTACTATTAGACAAATAATAGGAACCTTATATATGTAACCTTAATGTTAGCAGCAAAATCTGTAAATTAAAAACAAAGTTTTTGTATTCATGGTCTCCAAAGACCATTATGTGAAAGACATTTGATGTTAATGTCACTGTTCATCATGTTCTTTTGAAATATTTTTGTGCCAAATAAGATTTGTGGGTGTATCCATGAAGCAGATGTATAGCTCAACAATATCTAAGTCATTTATTGTTGTTCACAAAGGCATGTAGTGTGTTTGTATTTTGCGCTGCCACTCATTTGTAAATGGAAGCCATTCTAATCGTATTTTGGACAAACATCATAAACCTATTTTTCTGTGGACTGACACCTAATTGGTGCAGCATAGCTCTGTGGAACATGCTGGGACAAGCGCAAAGTATTTATAACACCAGATCAAAATAGCTATTTGTTAAATGCATTCTGGTGCTCAGCTGATGAATCATCTGTCAGTACAAAGAAAGGGGGGTATAGGGCTTTCTGTGTGGAAAATACAGTGATAGAGATAAGATTATATTTTTCCACTTCAGTGTGGGACGACGCTAAGCTCTCTTTGAGTGTGTTATCTTGCTCGCCATTTGTAGTGACGTGAATTCACAGGTTTGCCTGTGGGAGCTAAAGGACCAAACACAGCATGCTCTTGTTTTTACCACTGAGCAGCTCCTTTAGAGCCCAGAAGTGTGTGAGAGGTGTATGAATAGTAAACGTTCATGTTTTTCACCTGGATTGGAGCTATCTTTGTCCTGCTGACGGGTCCATTAAGACACTTTTAGACTCTTTACCTAAAGCTAGTCCAGTCTGTAACGCCACTCGTTATAGAGTAAGCCAAACTCGTCAGCTTACCTGCCACTTTTACAGAACAGCTACTTGGAGAAGTAAACCTTTACCTCCTCCTTTCTCCAGTCCTCACTGTCTGATGGCAGGAGGAACAGACTAGAATGATGGCTGACGGGTGGTTTAAGATCAACACACACAGAGAACAGAGCAGGCAGTGACGCTGAATGCAGAACATGACACAGCTCCATTGTCAGTGACAGTCTACAGTACACGCTGCCTGTCCGTTACTGCTGATGGCAGACCTGACACAAAGCCACGACCTATTGAAACAGCAGAGTGATTGGGTGCATCACAAGGTCACTAGAGGTGAAGTTTTAGGCAGTGAATGGCCCTGAGGGCTGGATTGGACTAATCAGTTGTAGCTCAGTAAGACTGTGTCTGAATCACAGTCTTTATCCATGTGACCTTTTCTGCAGTGATAAATTGACTAAAGCGGGTCGAGAGCTATACAGGTACATTTCATGCAAATGAACCTTTTTCTTTGTGTCTATACAAAAAGATTTATCTGTTAAGGGACTGATATGGCTCTGATCATGTGTTCAGTTTAAAGTAGCTGACACTGCACTCTAGCTAAACTACCTGTTTTAGTAGCTCTGTGTATAATGTGTTCAAACTGAGGGTTGTTTTCAGGATGGAAGCTAATATTCTGTTTAATTCAGATTTTTTAAATACTTATATAGGTCATTTGCAATTATTACATAGTCACATTATTACTGTTATTTAAGGTGCAATTTTTTTTCGCATAATTCTGGTAATCCTTGTCATTCATTTATGTAAAAACAGCTGTGTGATATGAATAGAAATACTCAGTTGTACATTTTGACTTATTTATTTTTAATGACTGTTCATCTCAATGTGCTTAACCTCCATTGGTACCTGCCCTTTTGTTATTCGGACTGTACTTCATGGGTTCTTTTGTTCAGTTGAGCTGTTTTCATCATGATTCATGTTCTTAATAAGACAAGGATGAATGAAAGCTTAATCAGATGACCTGCTGAGATGGAGTCCACATAAATTCAGAAATAATTCTGATGGGGTGTCAGCATTTTCATCATTCATGTAATTATTCTGAAAGGGGCCCTGATGATTTCAGTCTCTCCTATTCTTATCCTTACAGTTATGGTGTGGATTCCACCATACATTTGAGTTATATCGGTTTGATAAAGCATAGATATAGTGCTGGGTGTGGGTGGCTCCTCAGCCATTTCAGCTAAACATTTGTCTGGCACCCTTTAACTTATTCATTTTAACATTACTTTGCAGGGTTTTCTAATCCAGCTCTATGAAAATGTTGTTTTTCTCACCTAAAGAAACACTCAGTTTCATATGAAATGCATTCCCTGTTTTATATAACCATTTGAAACCTGCCTCATCACATCTGTTTGTGATCTACTTGTTCTTTGCCTTGGCACATCACCCTCACAAGCTGTTAATCAGCTCCAAAGAAGGGCCTATCAGCCTTAAAACAAATTACAGAATTTACATTATTGTCTGTGTGTATGAGGTATCAAATATCTAGGACCTGACTATGTCAGTAATCACTTTGTCCCTTTATTCAGGTATTTTTTTATGTCTCTTCACTGAGATGGTTGTGTCTGTGACTGTGTAGAACAATTTCTGTGCTTGAGTCTGACTGCATGTTCACCCAAAATCTAGGTTTAGGGTGTGTATATTTATGAGCAGGTCTGGTGACATCATAAATATGTAGAGTAATGTGTAACTTTTACAAGTATATGGGAGTCATCATTTCAGTTACTGAAAATGGCCTTCTAGGCGAGCAGGAAACATCTGGTGTTCAACAGTTAAACTTAAGAGAGGAACAATATTTACACATTAACAGATTGTGGGTTTTTCAATGAGGGAGAAAGAGGTGATGTTGCTCTAACCATTTTAACAAGGTCCCAGAGCTTTTTTTGTGGCAAAAACTGTTCTGTAGCAAAGTGGAATTTTTTTCCCCCTATTATCTTACACTGAGAATCGAGGGGAGCTTTTTAAAAATGGATTGAATAAATCATGAATCGAAGGAGTAAAAGGGGTCAAACCTACTAAACTGCTCTGAAAATACTGGCATGCAGTTTTGTTTTATGTTGTTTTTAAGAAGAAGATTAGATATTTGACCTGTATTACATAAAGTAGACTACTGAGGTTTTTTCAACTCTTCCCTATGTGATTTTTTTCACAAAAAAGAATCTCTAAAGTGAGGCCACGTAATACTTCAATCTCAATCAATCAATAGAATGCAAAGGTAGTGCAAGTAGATGTATGGCATTAAAAAGAATCGAGGTTAGCCTGTGGGCTAACATTGTTGTCATCGCTCCTGCCAGGATTGGAACCTCTGTCTCCTGCATCACAGTCAGTATCTATCAGTGACTGATACATATGTCAATATATATCGATATATAGTGGAGGTAGATCATTTTTGTCTTTTTAAAAGTCGCTTACAGACCAAAAACGTGTGGGCAGCCCCACTCTAAAGAAACTGAAAACCTCTGCTGACTTTTCTCTTCTATGCTGGAAACAAAAGATACCATATTAGCCTGAATAGACGTATGTATTTTCTGGAAATGATCTGGAAATGAGTTACTATTGAGACACTTAGAAAGTATTGTAAAAATATCTTGTAGAAAGGCAGAATTTTAGTCACACAACAGCGAAAAAGCCATCACATCACCTAAGCTCTTCCATTAAGTGAAGAAAAAACCTAAAATAAGTCAGTATTAGCACACACCTTAATAATGATCTAAACATGTGGCAAATGTTTGGTTTTCAGATTGTTTTGCTGCCCCCATGTGGACAATAAAAATCTACACAGCACAGCTTTTAGATGGTTGGAACAGTGGAATGGTTCCAGTTGAAATATTATAGTAATTATATCTTGCATACATGAATTTCTTTACTTAGTATGTGATTTTATCAATGTGTGTGTTGCAGGGCGTTCCTACAGTGTGTTTTCTCAGCGTATGTTGAATCAGTGTCTGGAGTCTTTGGTGCAGAAAATCCAGAGCGGAGTGGTGATCAACTTTGAGAAGACGGGGCCTGACCCTCCTCCACTTGAGGGTAAAGACACACCCGTTTGTTTCCATGGGATGTACTCTAGTCCGTTTGATTAGTCGTGGGGCTCTACTTCACTGCTGTTGAAACCCCCTCTGAGCTTTTCTTTTCAGACGTTCATACACAGCTGCTGAACGTCACTCATTTGCACATTGTTTCAATGCTGTCGTTTCATTACCTCACAAACATGTTCTTGTTTCCTGTCACTGTTGTGTCAATATCACTATAAAGTGCCTTTCGGATTCCATATGTTATGTTCAATGTGTTAAGTCGACTGTAGGTTGTTAGAAATGCATGTTGGTCAAGCTCCCACATGTTTCTACATTTTTTTTGTGAGCAGACAAGTATGAAACAAATATGTCCACCCTGTTACTGACAAATACATGTAAAAATAAGTGACAGTGAACAAAGTCAGCTTTTAATGACCACATGTTGGACCTTGATTTGGCAAAGTAGGTCATCTTTGAAGAGGGCTGTGTAATGTTCAACATATATATTTAGAATTTCTGAAGTTTTATATTAAATGATATTTTGTGGTGACAGGGTGGGCATGCTAAACTTAACAACATCTAAGTACAAACACAAAATGATGAAACTTTTCAAACGTAAATGCTAAATGATCTCTGTTTCCATGTCGAATGAAGACACTCAAAATTTTGATGATGTCATTGGTGATGTCATCACCCAGATTGTTAAAGGAGCGATTCCCCTAAAGTGACGGGATAGATGGCAATTTCACGGACACATGATGAATGTTAAATATTATAAAATAGAATATAAATTATCAAAAGTATTTTTTTGTCATAACAGTTGTCAAGTATAATGAAAAGTTGTTTTTTTTTGTTTGTTTTTTTAATCACTTCTCAATCTCACTACAGTCAGAAGAGTAGTGTTCACAAATCATGTACATTCCCTCAAAGAAGATTGTCTAAAATAATAAAATCACATTTGAAGAGGTTTAAAATTGTACTAATATATGTGTAAGTCTTTGCCCATTCATAAGAAAACCCCAGAACTTCATTCTTTTGCCATGTGCTTAATGGTGACACTTAGATTCTGCTGGGGGACGCCAAAGCCACCTTATAGTGATACAGCCCCGGCTGATGTTTTTCGAACTGTTCCTCTCCATGTGTCTGTCCAGATGCTCCAGTGGAGGCGGTGAAGTCAGGTCCACAGCCTTGGCATTGCTGTCACAAACTGATCTATGTGAGACCGAACCCTAAAACCGGCGTCCCCATTGGTCACTGGCCAATCCCAGAGGCCTTCTGGCCTGACCAGAACTCCCCGACACTGGTAAGAAAATCCTGGAGGAATCACCAAAACTAGATGTACTCAGAAGATGAACTCAGAAAAACCCAGAGCTACTTTTGTGGCCATTCACAAATGATTTTTTTCTCTTCATTTAACCTTTTTTGAAGTGATTTACCACCATTCGTTGTATATTATTATCTGTATTTTACTTTTTTTCAGTGAAAGTCAGGTATTTTCCTGTGTTTGATTTACTGATCATGTAGGTGTTCATTGAAGCTCAGGTTAAAGGTGAGGGTTATTGTATCTAAAACAGAGAAAACTAAAGAAAATGGGCCTTTTTCAGTGAAATATATCATTACCTAAACCTATAAAAAGGAGCATCTACAACTGTCATTGATCCAACTCCATGGGTTTTACTGGTGAATCAATATTGTAGAAGATGACGGTGTTTCCATGGTAACTACAGAGTCTCTGAACATCCAAATGGGTCATATCTGATGACCACCAAAAGATGACAAAATGCATTTTTCGCCCATTATTTTCATGTATTGATAGGATCAGTGGATCAACAGATATTAAACACTTTAGATTAGTAGATGCTTTTGATCAAAGATGGATGTTTGGGTCTTTATGGGTTAAACTGTTGCATTCATGACCTATTGCAACAGCGGCAAAACTTCCAAGTTGTTGCTTAACAGCTGCCTTGGTAGGTGTGTGTACAGATATTCATCATAAAATCTTTTACTACAGTAATAATTAAAAAAAAATAAAAAAAAGGAAGTAGTGAAGCTATAAAGGAGCTTGGCAGAATAACGTCATACAGCTGCAGATATCCCTTCCTTCCGTAGGTGTGAGGACTGAGGACATGTAATCTGTTCGATACAGGTCATTCAGAATCAGACTGATCACTGCTGTTCTTGTACCTGTTTGACTTCTGTGCTAGTTTTCTATTATTTTTTTTTTATGTTGTGGAAACGATAACCTATCAAATTAAGCCTCAAGAGTTTATGTAAAGAAAATAAAAATCTAAACTAAGTAATTAAAACTGCATAAAATCCAAAAAGATGTTAAAAAAAAAACCAACAACAACAACAAAAAACTCTCAGATTACGAATGGCTTATACCTATGCAAAAATTATCTTCCCATCATGGAGTTATTTCATATAACCCTATGTTTTAGTTTGTCATGTGTTTTTCCATGAACACATTTAATGCTTATTGTTAAAATTTCATCCCAAAAAATATTTTGGGAAATGGCAAAATTCATGATTTCACCAAAAATGGTTTTCCACTTGCTTGAGGTGGTTTCTGCTATTTATTTATTTATTTGTTCACTTACTTAATTAAAAAAAAATGTATATATTAAAAATTTTATAAAATGGTAAACATATATGTAGGAAATGCAGAACCTCTTTTTGAATAAATTCTGACATACCAAATATTCAACTCCTATGATTGAGCAGCTGTTTGCTGCATCTCCCCACATATTCTGATAAAAAATCTTCATACACAACACTCACACTTTGATTTTTGTAGCAGGTTTTCATAACTTTGCTTCAGATTGGCTTGATAATTTAGGGGAAAATAGCAAATTTCACTTCAGTGATTTGGTGCTGGCTGTAAACTTAAACATAATATATTTTTCCTGCTTTTTGTGATTGATTTATTACTGTTTGTGTTTACAAACAGAGCAAAAACATGAACATACAAGGAATCTAGAGGAAAATTCCAGTTATTTAACAGTAAGAGCACTTGAATATAAATGATGTCTTTAACTGATTCAAGTCAGTTTGGACTTTACACCAGAGTAGTTAAGACACACTTATCTTCCCTGAAGTGCAACCAAATATTGACACAGCTTTAGTGGCAAACGAACTAGATTCAACACAGTGTTTGGTGAGGACTGTTTATTCCACTCTATATTTGAACTGTTCGTGTTCAAATACGTGGTTCTAAACACTAGTCATCCACAGCCTCATCCACTCACATGGGTTTGTTTCCAGTTGTACAAATATGTTCCAACACAGTTTCTGTCAGTGTTAAGGGTTCTACTGTGTTCCCTGTCCAGCCTCCTCGCTCAGCCCACCCACATGTACGGTTCTCCTGTCTCGACGCGGAGCCCATGGTGATCGACAAGGTGCCCTTCGACAAGTACGAGCTGGAGCCGTCGCCTCTGACTCAGTACATTTTAGAGAGGAAGTCCCCGCACACCTGCTGGCAGGTACATAACAGTCACACATATGGTATACTGTAGGTGCAACAGCGATTACTAATGGTGGCCTAAATGCAAGGGGAGATGTTCTGCACTGCTGTGGTCGTGGTGTTTAACTCACAGGACGATCGCCTTCGCTGTCGCCTTTTTTTAGCAATTTCTTTAAACAGCTTCTCTTTCAAACACATTTAAAATTTTTCACTTTGCTTCCTTGGGACAATCTCTTTTTTCACAGTTTGAATATATGTTTTGTTTTTTGTTTTGTTTTTAATTAATTTAGAAATATGCAAAATTGGCCTTCAGTTGTAATGGGTCATATTTAGATGGTTTATAACAGGAATGGTTACAGATATCAATATAGTTACTATTGAGCACCGATAGAAAGGCATGTATGGACTTTCATTTGGGTCCATGACCTTTGACCTCAAATTCAAGGTCGCCGACCTCCACATCTCAGCAGTCTTCTCAAAAACTACTGGTCGAATTTATTTAAACACTTTTACGTTGCTTCATTGGGACAGTGTCTTCAAAGTTTGTTCATGGTTTTCAGAAATTTTTGCATATTTGACAAACTTCTGAAATTTTACAAAAGTTTGCCTTTACTTATAATGGTCCATATTTTAATGGCTTATCCTATGGAAATGGTTACACATATGAATATAGTTACCATTGAGCACTGATAGGAAGTTGTATATGGACTTTAATGTAATTAGTTGAGTTCTCCTTCAGTGAAAGTACCACCCACTAATATCAGGAGGTTGATCTCCAACATTAAGACCACAGGATTCTAACATAGAGACAGAACTTGACAACCTCACAAATGCAGCGTGTTATTGATGCTAGATAGAACATGCCAGTGAGATAAAGTGCCACTGGTATCTATTTTTAAGTCTCGTAGGGTCTACTCTCAGTTCTTCAGATGAAGGCTTTTGTCAAGGCTCTTTTCATCGTCCTTCATCATCAAACTGACAAAGAAAAATTCTTTTACTAATGCGTTGTCAATGGAAACTGCAGCACAACAAGGTCAAAATAAGTGCAAAAATGAGTTTTACTTAAGTTAATGAGCGGTCATGTTTGTGATTCATTGTTAGTCTGGTCTGTTTAGTACCGAATTCTTTCTTTTCGATGCACCAGACAGTGTTTTTGTGCTGAGCTGTGGTGGACGAGAAGTGACAACAACAACAGGGGAAGCCTGTAATTTCTGTCCCTCAGACTGTTAGGAATGTGTTTTATGTACAGAGACACGGCTGTGGATTTTTTCTTCTGTCCTTTTATATTGAAATTACTTTAAAATGGGGTCATGGTGATTAAATACAACAACCACTGTCAGGAAAACCTATCCTTTTAACTGTGTCTCATGTAAAACTGCACATTTTTCACTCAGTAGAGATTCCCACCAAGTCAGAGTATCTGGAGCTGCAGAGTTCTAATGCAGTACAGTTTTAAAAAATGGAAAAAACCTGTCCTCACTGATGAACTCATTTTATGTCTTTTATGAGGTAGTGAAGTCCACACCTTTTAAGAACTTTACACACTGTGGGAGGTTTTACTCAGTAAATAATCATCAACCAGTCAAGTTATGTGGAATTGTGTGACAGCAGTGATGGACCTGCTGATTTCAATAAGTCGTGCAATCATGTTCCTTGCACTAACAACGTAATATTGATTCAATATTAAGCCAATCATAAATACACTATTTTTTTAAATAGACTTGAGTTCACAGATATGCAAAATGTTTCATACATATACATACCGTTAATATTGCATCCATTCATATTTTATGTCTCGTTTCATTCTTATTCTAATTTTAGCTCCATTTAACTTTTTGTAAAAAATTTTATTCTATTTTCTTATCTATTTTTTAATTTTGTAATTTTATAGTCGCACTATTCTAATTTTCTAAAGGATTGTTTTTTGTTTTTTTTTATATTATTGCACTGACTGGAGTAGCACTCCTAATTTCATTGTAAACACAACGATAATAAAGTCTATTCTATTCTATTCTATTCTATCTACACCATTTGTTATAGAAAATGCCACAAAAATGATGAAGACACTGAGATGAAAGACAAAATATGAAGCAGCATCATCAGAAAATTAGTAGAAAATAGGTCTGATTTTGAAAATTAACTTCTATGTGTGTTTTTACTGGGACTTGCATAGATAAAAGCCCAATCCCAATTCACCCCTTGGCCCTCCCTCTTACCCCTTGGCCCTTGCACTTGGCACTGCAAGGGGTAGGAGTTGAAACACGCCCCTATGAAATGGGACAACTTTACGACCTGTTGCATCAGCAGCGGTCACTGATGCTGCTATAAAGCGATGTGACAATTTTGTTTCTGAAAATATTTTCCATGCCGTCAGCAGCTGTAACCATCTCTGGTGCATGGGCTTTGGCCATCTTTTTGTGGCTATCAATTGCAAACAGCAGAAATGTGATGTATAACACATTAAAACTGCATAAAACGGTCGATCAAGTTGTATACGAAAAAATACATGTTTCTTTCTTCACACTGCTGCACTTTTTTTATCTGATGATTCAAACAGAATTAGGAGAGATTTCTCATACCCCTCCCATTGTAGTGTGGTTTTGAAAGATCTCCGTTTCCAGGGTCAAACAGCCCTCCCCTTAGCCCTTCCCCTCTGATTCATTGAGAATCGGGACACCCCTTACCCCCTCACATGAACATGCAAAATGGAGGGGGGGGCGCAAGGGGTGAAATGGGATTTGGCCTTAGACTGAGACTTAGACTGGATCAGACGCACAGGCTGCAGGCCATGATGAACCCATTATTGTTCCTAAAGGTTCCAGTGCAATTCGAATCTTTTGATTGAACAAATATCTCATATTGTAATTTGCATCACCTCCAGTATGAATAGTTTTGATGTGAGATGTTCATGGGGGAATGTTTTTGTGTTTTCATGGTGTTTTTGTCCTCATTCCCCAGGTAGGTAAGGGCTTAAACTGAGACTTTTGAGGAAACGGAGAAAAGACTTGAGCATAAGAATCCACAGTCTAGTTCTTGTTCTAACGTCACTGCTTGTGCCTTTGTTGGTTTTTTTCAGGTGTTTGTGTGTAACAGTGCCAAGTACAGTGACCTGGGCCAGCCCTTTGGCTACCTAAAGGCCAGCACAGCTTTAAACTGTGTCAATCTATTTGTGATGCCCTACAACTACCCTGTGCTCCTGCCACTGCTAGGTGAGATTTACCATCTATAGGTGATATTATATTTGACATCCTGCCTCATTGCTTTATTGTCGTCTGTCATCTAAATCAAAGGATCTTAACTCATTCACTGCCAATGACGTGTTTTGGTGTCAATCGGCTTTCATTGGGGGGGGTTGCTAGGAAACGACCTGGCGCAACGTTGAGTAAGTATTTAGCGTTCAGGCATTTTTGGGCGAAACCACCCTGTGTTCTAAGGTCAATAACTTGAGAACCGAAAAAGCTGGAAACAGATTTTTTTTTCCACACGAAAGAAGAGACTTTACGCTTTATTTTGATGGGTACCGTGTTTATGTAGTCCTAGAACTCCATATTCTCAGAGTCTTGAAAAATCAGTCAAAATGCTCGAAAACGCCTGGCAGTATGGGGGTGTGTGTTCTGAAAACGCCTGGCAGTGAATGAGTTAAGTCGCTTGAAGTTTCAGAATCAGAATGCTTTATTTATCCTAGGGGAAAAAATTTTTGTTACAGTTGCTCCATTCATGTATAATAAAAAGTAACAGGAATGAAATTATCAATAAAATAAAAAGAGAGAAAAAAATGACATTATCAACATGATGATTACTGTAAGTACTATTGGTCTACAGCAGGGGTGTCAAACACATTGTAGTTCGGGAGCCACATTCAGCCCAATGTGGTCTCAGGCAGGCCAGACCAGTCAAATAATAACACAGTAAGCTATAAATAAGAACTCCGAATATTTTATTTTTACTTTTGTGCAAAAAAGTAAAAGTGTAATCTTAACAATATTTTTCCTTAGCTTATCATGTACACATGTGCATCACAACATACTGATCACTGTGGATCTACTATGGCACAAAATATTTAGTAAAAGGCTGAGTATTGTTAAAATTTCACTTATTTTCCTTTGGAAATTTCAAATTTATGGTTAAGATTAGTCGCACTTTTTGTGAAAGGAGAGTTTGCAAATGTAGTCATTTTAGTTTTTTCACACTAAAACAAAGAGTAGTCATAATTTTTCATTCATTATGCGATTATTTTACTGGTCCAATTTACGTTCCCCCTTTGACCGTTAATATCTTCAATGTAATTTTTGCACTTTGCAAATTCATCCTCTGCACTGGATTGGACTCTTTGGCGGGCCAGTTTTGGCCCATGGACCACATGTTTGACACCCCTGGTCTCCAGGAAAATAGGGAAAAACTTCTATCCTGCAGTTTAATTAAAATAAGAATTTAATGTTTTGTCACTATAAAAATTAAAAGTAGTTTTTAGTTAAAGTGTCTTTTTCTTTGTGTTGCAGATGACTTGATCAAAGTGCACAAATTCAAGCCAACCATCAAATGGCGACAGTCTTTTGAGAACTACTTGAAGACCATGCCTCCTTATTATATCGGGGTGAGCAGACTTGGCATCATTTTGTTTCTTTTTGTTCTTGAGTGACTTTGATTGAGTCCTACCTAATACATATGATCTGTCCACAGTCTCTGAGGAAAGCACTGAGGATCATGGGAGCGCCAAACCTGCTGGCTGACAACATGGAGTACGGCCTGAGCTACAGCGTAGTCTCATACTTGAAGAAGCTCAGCCAGCAGGTGTGTGTGGGAGCTTTAGTGTCTTTACAGAATAAACCTAACCTTAGTATGTTTGTTAAATATATGAATATATGTATAGAATTGATTCCAACATCAGTCGATGGTGGGACCTTTCTGTGTGGAGTTTGCATGTTCTCCCCATGTCTGTGTGGGTTCTCTCTGGGTACTCCGGCTTCCTCCCACCATCCAAACACGTGCACTGATAATTAATCAGTTTATCTAAATCGCCCATAGGTTTGAATGTGAGAGTGATTGTTTGTCTCTTTATGTCAGCTCTGTGGGAACTAGATCTAAAAAAAAAACATCTTAGACATAATTATACCTATTAACAGAGTCTGAAATTAATATTCAGCCATAATTTACACTGGTCTCATAGTGGATGGGAATTTAGTGTTTGATTATTTACCAGTTAAAGAACTTAAAAATGATCACAAACATACAAAAAGGATTTGTTTTGCAAGAGCATGATAAGGTTTGCTATAATCAATTTATGCTTTTTTGCTGAATTCTTAAAATCTATATAGAAATTAATGGGATATTGTGTTTTTGGATCTAATAATTAAGAGTGAATGACAGATGTAGATCTATGGAGTAAAAAATGATTTAGAATAAGAAAAAAATCTAAACTTTCCTGTTTTTAAACAACCTTTGTGGCCATTTGAGCATAGGTTTGTAAGGCAAACATAAACGCATTACACAAGCAGCAGGAGGCAGCTCACTGAAGATTAAAGGTGAAATGTGTAATTCCAGAAATCCAGTTACAGGAGGTCACTGATCAGCAGGAAAAACTAATCAAAGCTGAATGGTTTTGTCCATTTTTCTGCGTCCTGATTGGTGGAAAATGCTTGCAGTGTGTTTGTTTGGATGTTCACTCATAAGATGCTGACTGGTGATGGACTCATTTGTTTTTGGATGAATTCAGTATAGGGAGAAAAAATACTGACTATCATGAATGGTAAAATGCATTCTATGGGGATTCTTGGGGTCATTTTGGCGCCCCCTCGACGATCACTGTTAAACCGTGACCCACCAACGCTGAAGGAAAACAAAACAGAAGCTTTATTTACACATAGTTCTATTTTATTTTACTCGATGTTGCATCAGTCACGGCAGGTTTTATTGAGTTTTTTGTTGAGTTAACAACGTTTTTAATTGTAATAACTGTGATTTCTCATTTACGTCTCCAGTCAAAAATTGAATACGACCGCCTGATTGCCTCCATCGGTAAGAAGGCTCCTCCAGAAGCCGGTATCAAGGTGCGTTGGCGGGGCGGAGGGATTTCTTTGGCCCAGCGTCGGGACTTCATCCAGCAGCTACAGAGTCTGACAGGAGAGGCTCCATCTGTGCCCATGGAGCTCAACCCCAAAGAGTTCCAAGGATTCCACCTGGCTCTTCTCAACAAGGTACAGCAGAGGGGTGGGTCAGGGTCTTTGTCTGAGGCCCCTGTTCCAGGTGGACTCTAGATGTTAATATATTACACATTCTAAACCAAAAACATGTTATTGTCGAAGCATTCTTTAATTAAACTAACAACGAAGGTGGTTTCAGAATTCAGACGGGGGTAGTTGTTTGTTTACCTGCTTTACTAGTTTCGGCTACTTCCTGTTGCCCTCGTCAGAAGCGTCACATGATGTTGCTGTGATGTACCTTAGGCTACGTTCAGACTGCAGCCAAATGTGGCCCAAATCCGACTTTTTGATGCTATTTGACCTGTATCTGACCGTTTAAAAACAATCTGAACAGCACATATATATATTTTTTTTTTTAATCCGACCCAGGCCACTTTCATATGCGGTCCTAAATCCGATACTTCGGATATTTTGCAATGCGACGCCAGTCTGAACGGCCAGGTCACATTTATCCAACCTTTATGCCATTGAAATCGCCAGAGATGAGCGTCTTTTCATGAGAGTGTTACGGAGAGGCAGTCACAGATATATTTAAATGTTTTTGTTGTCATTGGAAAATTCTGATCAAAGTCTGTGTCAGTGAAGTGGGGGATTAACTGCCTTGCTCAAGGGCACATCAGCCAACAACTTTTTTTTTCTGTCAGTCTTGGGAATCGAACCATTCTAGGGCTTGGCTGCCCAGGCCATGGCTGTGCAATTTCTTCAAACATTCATTTCAAGTTTTATATGTTGCTTCCTTGGGTCAATGTCTTTAAAGTTTGCTCACAATTTTGAGAATGGATTGTAAAATTTTTGATGAATTTTTGAAATCTTAAACATTTCTTAGGCGACACGGTGGTGCAGTGGTTAGCACTCGTGCCTCACAGCAAGAAGGTTCCGTGTTCAGTTCCCTGGGACCTTTCTGTGTGGAGTTTGCATGTTCTCCCTGTGTCTGCGTGGGTTTTCTCCGGGTACTCTGGTTTCCTCCCACAATCCAAAGACATGCACTGATAG
>JAQQZY010000015.1:10722893-10739451 GCA_030068375.1 Ostorhinchus rueppellii
AGGGTGTACCCCGCCTTCGCCCTTAAGTACCTGGGATAGGCTCCATGTGACCCCCGTGACCCTAGTGAGGATAAAGCAGGTATAGAAAATGAATGAATGAATGAATAGATATTTGGGTTGATCTTTGGGTTTTGCTTCTATAGCAGAACCACATACCAGAATATTAAAGGTGCCCTGTCACATGTATTTCATTACTTTTGTGTTCATGTCTGAAGTTCTACCATGGACTCCGTAACATTTTTTGTGGAAAAAAAGCCTTGGTTCCCTAGTTTCAAGCCGTTCTATCGTGGTATAGACAGTCTGCTGGAAGACTCAGCTCGATTTGTGCCAGTTCTCATGAATATTCAACTGCTTGATTAACAGCTAGCCAATGAGAGCCTGGCTTTCCAGCATCCTTTACCCTGTGCAACAAGTAGAGGAACTGTTCAAAACCGAAAGAGAATCTTAACATGCTTTGAACGGCTGACTCTCTGCTTCGATGCCTCCCTTGAACAATGGACCTTACATGGAATTTTCACAACTTCTAACTTGTGTCCACTGGACCCCCTCCACTGCTCTCTGGGCCCCCAGGAATGCTGGGCCCCATGAATTTGTCATGTTTCCCCCCTTTGCGGTACCCCAGCTGGCTTTATACAAAAACTGTCACTGAGATTAATTATGTGGGCGTGGTCTCACCTGGGCGAGCTCATGAATATTAATGAGCTCAGGAATCATTTTCACTTCACTGCACATTCCAAACACTTATGGACCTAATATAGTTTTGAAAAAATACATGTAATAACAATTTTGTGGTGCAGGGTACCTTTAAATATGGCATCTTGCATGCATTTTCTTGGGTTATTTGTAACACTCATGCTGCTATAAATAAAACCTATTGAGTGTATCTACAACCAGTTATAAGTCTGTCAGTCCTAAAGAGGAGGAGCAGGAGTTTGTGTGTGTTTGGCTGTGGTTTGACTACATCTTCTATGTCTTTGACTTACAATTTTTCAACAGCTTTAAAATGTAAAGGTTCACCATGTAAAACTAACATATTTGTGCTATTATGTGAAGTCTGTGCTGACAGATACATGTATGTTGACTGTATGTATGTCGCTAACACCAGCTCATGTTGTAAACCAATGCTGCCACAGAGTAAGAACAAAAGCATAGAACCTCGATGGATGGAACAGGGTGTTATCATGGATTAAAACAACTATGACCATTGTTATCTAGGAAATGGTCTTAGCTAAGGTCAATAACCAACTACTACCAGCACATAATAATAATAAATCAGCTCATAATATCATATAAGCACACATTAGCATGTGTCTGCATACATCTTCTATCATTCACCTTTTTATGGACAGATGTTGACATCTATATCATACAAACATGCCTTCATCATACATACATGCATCTTGCCATTCAGTCAAACTACATCAGTATAAACATGATTATTTTGGTCCATATTGCCTACTTTAAATTCTTATGTTCATTCTCTCAAGGCACTTGCTGCCTTTCTATTATTTCACTAATCAGTAACTAACTAGTATCAATAACTAACTAATCAGATTAATCTATTAAATTAAAGTGATCTTAAGTTTAGAGCTGATCACAGACAAAGTATTCTGTTAAATCTATTTCTATGCCTGACCGACATGTGAGGTCACAACTTGGTTGTGAAAACAAGTAGCTCCAGCTCTCATTTTGTTTGTCATTAACCAGTGTGACCTCTCAACCCCCGAGGCCGAGCTGCAGGAGTGGTTAATGAGATTAAAGTTGGTGTGGAGGCAGGTATTACGGCTCCAGACACCACTGTGCTCTGAAGGGCCAGCGGCAGCAGCAGCGCCGCTCCACACCTCCTGGTACCAACGGCACCGAGCGCCACCAGCAACCACCCCGACCCCACTCTCACAGCACGGGGAGAAAGCACCTGAAAACAAGCTCTAGAGTCCTACCGTTGACGTTGTATCCAAGCGTTTCCTCCAGCTGTGCCAGCGTGTTGCCCCTGGCGCCGAGCTGCAGCAGCCCCAGGGACAAGGACACGCTCACTGGTGACATGATGAGGTTGGAGTTGTTCTCCATCTCAGTGAGTGTCTGGTACAGGCTGACGGCGAACCTGCTGTGCAGCTCTCCCATGCTGTCTTGGAGGCTGCCGTTGCAGTGGCTTCTCTCCAGCAAACAGAAGCAGATGAAGAGTGAAGCCACTGACAGGCGACACATGTCCTCAGCACTGCAGGAGGGGACAATGTCCACAGGGTGCAACAGGGGGCCCACAGGAACCAAATCTGGCACAATAAAATCACAACATTAGTATGTAGTTAAGGCTTGAACATAAAACTGGATGAATGTATTGTATTGTACATATGTGGAGTCAAATGGGTCAAATAGTTTAGGATTTACGATATCTTTAGTTCCTTTATTTCATTATTATAATATAATTTTATATAGATCCATACACCGCAGAGGAATATGATTTATATCACAGTCATTATTGTTATATTATAGGTAAAAACACTTATAAATTGTAGACTTTTGTTGTGCATAAAGGTTCAATGTGTTATATTTAGTAAAATCTAGTGGTGAAATGACAGATCAAAACCAAATGTATACCTTCCTCACCCTCCACTGTGGAGGCCACGGCAAAAATACATCAGTCTCTTCTTAGAAGCAGTATTTATTTTGTCTGTTCTGGGCTTTTAAACTAAAAAGACAGTAACTCTTCAAACACAGTCAGTGACAGTAATGCACCTTAAAGCTAAATGTCTATAATGTAGAAAAAAGAACAAGATGAATTGTCTGTTGTGTTCCAGGAGAAACATGAAGGCACGTTATGGTGGACGTGGAATATAATATTCCATTTCTGTAGATAAATCCTCCTGAATCAGCCTCAGTCTTGTACACTGGACCTTTAATGTTACTCACAGTATTTAGAGGCTGAAAAGGTTGTTTTTTTTAATCATTGCAACAATTTAAATCCATTTCCAATGTTTTGACTGTTTAGAATCATTAAAAATGTTTTTAGTAAACTTTAGTTGTGTTAGATTGGATCTGTGTTGTGTTCATGTATGATGATGTGTAATAAGATGTGACGTGTGTGGAGGTCCTACCTGCACACAGGTGACAGGGATGCGTTCAAGTCCTGTTGTTTGTGTCGGACCTGCGCCAACCATCCAGGCTGTCCAGTGTCTGTGCCCCCCGGGCTGTGCGCTACCGTCTTCGGGGTGCCTGTGTCTGTGTCGGTGCCGGTCCTCCTCCTCCTCCTCTCCTCCTCCTCTTCCTCCGGTCTCCGCTCCGTTCTCACTGAGGCTGCCTGTAAGTCATGAGACCGTGTTTAAAGGGGAACGCTGCGCTCCGTGTTCGCGATCTCCGTCGGCGATGTCCGTACCACTCGTCCGGGATTCCTGCCTCCTCGGGGCTATAAGGAGCCAGGCGGAGGGAGGCATGTCACCGACTAACAAATCCCAAACTGGGCATGGGAGGAAAAAAAAACAACAACACTCCCCTATTTCGATTACGGCTGCGCACATCCCAGTGGGCCACGGCGGGTGGACGCACGGACCCACGTTCACTGTCTGTGATTAACTTCACACCAGACACTAGTTGGACAATGAGGACAAAAGACTTCAGAATGATCAACTTTTGATTCATGATTTGTTACTGTTTACACTTTTTCATAGTAGTTGATCCCACGCATGCGCAGTCCTTACCTTGTATAAACTGTCAGAAACAGGACCATCCAACACACACATAAAACACATTAATGAGTGGATTTAACGCCTGAGACATTATTCCAGTTAAATGTCCTGCTGTGAATTGTCTGTTTCAGGTTCATAAAAGCTGCTGTGAGTATGTTTGTGTTCCTTTTCTTCAGTGTTTTTTTTGTTGTTGTTTTTTTTTTTTTTTTACTGGGTGTTTTAGGGTCAAAACAGAATCAAATAACAGAAAAAGACAGAGGAATTAAAGTTGGACAGGTTTTTTTTTCTTTTTCTTTTTTTTTTTTTTACAAAATAAGGCACTCAGAATGTACATCAATAAGAGATTTAGGATGCTGAACATGAACTGTGAACTGGAACACACTGAACAATAACAGGGATTTGAATTTTGGCCCAATAGTTTTTGTTTTGGTTGAACTCCAAAAAGCAGTTACAAGGAAAATGATAGGGAAAAAACCAAAACATTTATGTGTATAGCCAGTCTGTTTCTGCTCTGAGCATGCTCAGATGTCTATGAAAAGTGCAAGGTCTACTCTATCAGTATGTTTTGACATTTTTCCAATTGAGCAAATGGTTGAATTTTTACAAATATTCAAAATAAATTATACATTCAGAACACTGACCACAATTAAAGTCCTAAAATATAGATGAACCTTTTTATGGATTAGTTAGATGTGGTTCATGCAGCCTCAATATTTAATATACTCAAATGAATCTAATAAGAAAAGTCTGTTTACACCAGTTACACCGGTATGTTTCAATTTCAGATGTAAAGATGTAGTTAACATGCATTTAGATTTATTTTTTGAAGTACATTTATTAGTGTTGTAAGTGTTTTTGTTTGTTGCGATAGTTTGATTTACATTTTTCACAAGATTTTTTTTAATGATAAAGATAAATCACAAGAAATAAGTGACATGTGATATTTGAAGTTTGAATCCCACTCTATACTAGTTAGTCTGGTGTGTACTTGGGAAATACACTTCAGCCTCTTAACCTCCAGTGTCATACACACTGGTGTATGAATGTTCGGTGGTGGTCAGGTAGATGCATATTGGCAGCCATGCTTCTGTCAGCATCCCCCAGGGCAGCTGTGGATACAGATGTAGTTTACCACCACCAGAGGGAGAATGTGAGAGTGAATGAATAATGGGTCAATAATGTAAAGTGCTTCAGGTGCGTAGAAAAGTGCTATAGAAATCTAATCCATTATTACTATTATTAAAAGGGTGTACTACGTATGCCACATCTATATGTGGCGCTGTACACAAACACAGAGCTGCAGGATTAGGGATGGGAAACGTGAACCAGTTCTTTTTGAGAACTGGATCCCAGTAGCTCGATGACTTGGAATCATTTGCAAAAATAAGTGTCAATGTCACAACTGAACTTAAACTGATGAATCCAAATGAGTGAATAAGCCAGAGGTCAGAACTTAAGAGCAGAACATGGGTTTATTTAACAAATAAACACACTTGAAAAATATACAATATCTTCTTTGTCCAAAGGGGAAATCCATGGCGGTGGTCAGAGGCGGTCCAGGGGTCAAAACCAGGTAGGCAAATCAGCAAAGGTACCAGTAGGGGTGAAGCAAGCTCTTAATCAAAGGACAGGCAGATGCCAAAACCAAGGCAAGTCAATCCAGCAAACAAGTCAAAAAGGGAATAAGCAAAGGCAGAGTACCATATCTGAGTCGGGGTCAAAAACCAGGAGAAAACCATCTAATAAACCAGGCAGAGGCACAGAGGGATTAGGCAGGCTCGAGGAGTCAAAAGGTGTAAAACGAGTCACAACAGGCAGTCAGAAGTAGATCAAAAGGCGGGTATGTTACTCTGGAGAGACGAAACAAACTGGCAAAGACAGAAACTGAACACAGGACTTACATACACCAGGGAAGGAGGAGACAGTTGGACACAGGTGAAATACATTGGGGCAAAGGAGGTAATTACACAAGCGGGAAAGGAGGGAAACAGGAAGTAAAGATGCTGGACATGAAACAGGAGGAGAAACTACAAAATAAGACAGGAAAAGACAACACAAGACATAAAACACAGAACGTCTGACTACAGATGTGACAGTCAAAAGGCAGGGAAAGGAAATGAAGTGCAGAACAATGGGAGATGGGCCAAGTTGAACCGGTTCCACATAGTAGAAATGTGGCAATAGAGGAATTAGTAAAGCATCTTTAGTTTTACTTTCACTGTACATACCCCCCCCCTTCCAAACCAGGCCCGGCTTCATCTGTGCTTATTATTTGTACAAACTGTATATGTTGTATTTTCTATGTAGAGATGGAAATATAAAAGAGCAGTAATGCAAACATACCCATTTGTAGTCTTGTATTCCCTTACCCAATGAGAATCAATAAGGAATCAAATCAATAAGTAAAATCGATAATGGAACTGGAATCGTTAAATTCTTATTAATTCCCATTCCTATGCAGGATACGCTCAAATCACAGAAGAATGCGGTGAGCATGTGCATGAGGTCCTACAGTACTTCAATGTCTGGGTTTTTTTCTTATGGTCATGCGGTACTATGGCAACATCATTTCCTAAAAGTGGTGTTTACCCTATCCATGCGACAACATGAGGGCGGCGTTATGAAAGTCTTCCGCTCTGGGACTCGTTCTCTAAATATACCATTTTCGGGCACGGACAGTGCTGGTGTCATGTGGACCAAAGGCTGAAACGATATTAAACTTTTGTGGATGGACATAATTTTGTTGTCATGTGTATTGGACATAAATCTTACATTTAGTTTACTTCATACAGACAGTGTAAAATAGTGTGAATACCTGAGTATCTTGTCACAAATATCCTATTGGTTGGTGGAATGCATTTCTTAAACTCCACCAAGGCAGCCTTTCTTCCACATAAGTCATCTTGCCTCCTACTGTGACATCTCTCCTGGAAGGTTTCCTGCTCTGAGCGTCACACTGCTGTGTCATCGTTTGTATATGCGGCCCTGTGGAATGTGGACTCACTCATCAAAGACATTTCACACCAACATGTGATGAAAAACAGCATCGGAACCATCTGGAAATCTGGAAAACCCAAGTGTTGACAGTGAAGTAAAAAGTGAAATACATCCGCCTCCACATGTTACATCAGTTTCCAGAGTAACTTCTCTTTTTACATTTTATTGCAGGTTTCATTGAGGTACTTTCCTGTCACCTACTGTGCTGGAGTGTGGACCAGAGTTATTGTCCTCTTAAAGTGGTTTGGATCCTCTGAAGTGAGGTTGTGTCATGTTCTTTTTGAGTGTAGTCAGTGTTTATTTGTAGTGTCTTGATTTGTTGTAAATATGTCTAAGCTGTTCTGTTGGCCAGATCAAAGATATCTACATATATAGACAGGTCCATAAGTATGTGTATTCAATCCTGTTTTATCCTGCATGTTTTAAATGTTTCCCTCTTCCATCACATCTGGAAGCCATTACATCGTTACCAAGCTTCTGCAGAGCCTGATGATGAACTGATGATTAATTGAACCAGGTGTGCTGGAAGAGGGAAGTGTCTAAAACATGCAGGATACCGGAGGATCGGATTTGAATACCCCTGGGACTAGATTTAAAGTGGTTGTAATTCTTAAATAATGAATGTAATATTTAACTAAATCCCTTGAATTAAGCATTGTAGTGCTGTGAACCACAGCCTCGTTTCTGCACTCGTTAACCCCATGTGTTATCCCGTTTCTGAGCTAGTTGATTAAAAGTCTACGCTCACCCAGTTCTGTGTTCCAGGGCTGATTTTAATGTGGACCTCGGATGCATGTGTTAGAATGTGGATATGTTCTAGTAGCTTCATTTGACTTTATTTCTGTCATGTATTTCCTTTGAAAAACTCATACTCATACTCATCGTCTTCTGCTTATCCAGGAGGCAGTAGCTTCAGCAAAGAGGCCCACACAGCCCTCTCCCCAGCCACTCCCACCAGCTCTTCTGGGGGAATCCCGAGACGTTCCCAGGCCAGCCAAGAGATATAATCCCTCCAGCGTGTCCTGGGTCGGCCCCAAGGTCTCCTCCCGGATGGACATGACTGGAACACCTCCCCAGGGAGGCGTCCAAGGAGGCATCCACACCAGATGCCCGAACCACCTCATCTGGCTCCTCTGGACATGGAGGAGCAGCGGCTCTACTCCGAGTCCCTCCCGGATGTCTGAACTCCTGACCCTATCTCTAAGGCTGAGCCCGGCCACCCTGCGAAATATTTGAAATATTATTTGGATTTTACAAAGGAGATTTTTAACAGAGGTTTGACAATATGTTTGACGATATCAGATTTCAGATCTGCTCACTGAATTTTATTCTCCACATCAATTTATGGATAGCTATAGGATAGTTCAGGACATAGTACAGCAGAGGACAGAGTGGGTGTGGCTTTGACAGATGAATGAATGAATGAATGAATGAATGAGTGATATGGGGGCAGAGCCAGTGAACTGGTGTGTGTGTGTGTGTGTGTGTGTGTGTGTGTGTGTGTGTGTAATGACGTATGAGTGAGTGGAGAAGGGGACGTAGCAGAGTTCAGTTTTTCTTTACAGTCTGTTTGTCGCAGTTACAGCCAACACTAACTATTTAATAAAGTCACTAGTGCGAAACAACTCAGGTCACCCTTATACGTTCACCCAGACACAGGATATATGTGTGTAAATAGACGATAAGAGTTCTTCATTCTGACCATAATGCTGACACATAAACAGAATAAGCAGGAGGGGAGGTGTTTGCATTCATTCGCTCACATATAGGTGCAAATAGTGAGCTAACGACGGTTACGTGAACGCAACAAACCCAGAATCAGATTTTACGTTTACTAAGCCTCTGCATTAGCTGACCCATTGTTAGCTCACTATTAGGAATGAAGGGTGCACTAACAGGTGTGTTCACTATTTAACCCAGGAACGAGCCCCTGGGAAATTGCAAAATTGCCGTTTTCGCACTTAAAAAAGACCAGCCTAAAGAAAACCAATAAGTTCATGCTTTATTTGGAATATTTCTTCTTTGTTAGCCATTAGACAGCCCGGTGTTTTCGTATTGCAGTGTCTTCAACTTCCCCAGGTATTTCCACACATAAGCCCATAGACATCAATAATAAAAGACAAACTGATGACAACACTAACACTGATGACAAAAAACCTGCAAAAAAAAAGATCAGATGTCAATCTTTTATGATTATTTTTATGATGCATGTTTTATATGTTACAACTTCTGAATGCCTGGAAAAGCTTTGTAACCCATTAAAACCCAGTACTACTTTTGGTGGCAATTTCCAAATAATTTTCTTTTTTTAAGTGATTTATCACAATTTGTTACAATATTATCCCCTGGGTTTTGCCTTTTTCATTGAAAATCAGGTATATTATACCTATTATCTATATTCAGTTCACTCATTATATAGATGGTCATAAAAACTCAGATTAAAGATGAAGGTTATTGTATTAGAAACAGAGAAAACTGAAGAAAAGGTGGCTTTTCAAGAAAGATATTAATAACTGATTGCAAAGACAAGTGCCTCCATCCACTGTCACTGAGCCAACTCCATGGGTTTTACTGGTGAATCAGTGTTGTAGAGGATAACGGTGTTTCCATGGTAACTATGGAGCCTCTGAATGTCCAAATGGGTCATAACTGATGACCATGAAATGATGACAAACTGCGTTTCACCTCTATTATTAACATGATTTGATAGAATTACAGGATCAGCAGGTATTAAACAGTTTCGGTCAGTAGTGGTGGACGTTTGGGTCTTTATGGGTTAATACTGCTTTATGTCTCTTTTCACCATATTTATTTTCACAAAGAAAACTTATGGTGGATTTATTTCTTTCAGTGGTTTTTATTTCAAAACATCCTTTGTCAAAGTATTGCTTTTTATTTCATAATAGAGTTCACAATTTTATGTCCCGGTCTCCAGCAGAGTGCCATTGTTATTGTTTTTATTATTGATTTACTCATTATTCAAATTTCACACCTAAGCAACAGGGTGTTGAATATCTGTCAGAGTCTGCAAGGAAATACTTGTTAATAATTATTTTCACATTAATCCACTTGGGTTCACTCTCATTGTCTGGGCCTCAGTGTATTAATGGTAGTTGTGTAAATTACTACTGTGGTAATAAGGTTTCTGAGATGTCCTTGCATTTCCTTGAATTCTGTTTATTGAATGTGGAGTCAATTTCCCAATAAATCCATTTCAGCTTATTAGTGATGACAATATGCAGACGAGTATCCCACCTGCCCTCTCACTCTGCCTGTAGACTTTGGCCCAATGCCATTTCACCCCTTAGCCCTACCCCTACCCCTTGTCCTTGGTATTACCCCTAGGAATGGAGCTGTAAGGGGTAGGGGTTGAAACATTCCCGTATGAAATGGGACAACCCTTCGTTATGTCATCAGCAGCCACTATAAACAGATGCGGAAACTTCAATACCAAGAATGCAGAGTAAAAGTCTTGGTAAGAACAGTCTCAGAGAACGTACTTCCCAAGAACGCAAGTCTATCTGTGATTGGAACGGCTGCGTACTTCTGAACTGTCCTCCCTGTCTGTTGTATTTCAACTATCTGCTCCCCAACGTATTTCCCTCAAATCACCACAGCATCACTTGATTTGATTTTAATACATCTGTACTTGTATATACATGTCATTTATACATTTTGTATATTTTTCAAAACAGTAATATATTTCATCGGTTCAAGTCGGGGACAGTTGCCCAGGTCCAGGTCGAGCCGGCAGACTGACGGCCGCCTGGCTCCCACCTGAAACGGCATTAAACAGTCGATCAAATGATTAAGTTGTTTACGAAGAAAGTACTTATTTGTGTGTTTTTTCATCACTGCTGCACGTTTTGGCTGTGTTTACTTCCGTCTATCCAATGAACCGAATAGAATTATGTGAAACTCCTCCTATCCCTTCGTTCATCATGTGGTCCTGGAAAATCTCAGTTTCGAGGGGTATACAGCCCTTCCCCTCTGTCTAATCGAGAATCGGGACGACACTACCCCTTCATGTGAACGCGCAAAATGGAGGAGTAGGGGTGAATTGGGATTCAGCCGATAGCTCAGATTAAAGTTAAGGGTTATTACATCAGAAACAGAAATCTGAAGAAAAAGTGACTTTTTCCGACAAATCTATCATTAACTGAACATAAACCCAGTCTTCTTCTCTCCACTGCCATTGATCCAACTCCGTGGGTTTTACTGGTGAATCAATGCTGTAGAAGATGGTCAACGTGTGGGTCTTCATGGGTTAAGTGATTATAATGATGCTGCCTTTTTCTATTTGACTTTATTGGCTCTCAGTAATGCAGCTGAACTAAAAGAAATAAAAAAAATAATTTCAGAGGCTTTTGTCAGTTTTGAAGGAAAGTGTATTATCCCTGTGACAAATGCTTACAGTACTGACTATTCCTTGCACTTACAACCTTTCTAGTCATAATATATAGACTAACCTGAGGCTAAAAATGAAAGATTTCCTGCAGTGAATTATAGTCTGACCTGTAATTCACCTACAGTCAGTCTGCTATAGAGTGATCGCCCCCTCTACTGTCCCTCCTAATTGGGAACTCAACAGTCAGCAAAATAAATTGTGCGCATTTTTTCCCATGAAGAAGAGAAGATGATTGGTAGCCATCAGGTATTTGGCTGCTTTGTTTAAAGGGGGATTCCGGTCATTACTGGACTTGACTAATTAGTGGAGCCGGCTTGGCTTCATTAAACAACATTCTTTAAAACCCAACGCCCCGACTCCGTACGAAGGAATTTGGAATTTTAAGGACTGGGATGGAGATGGAGGAGATGAGATGTCACGGTAACTAACCAAAGACAATGGTCGCAGCTTTTATCTTGGCGGTTGTGAGGCCTTTAGAGAAACACAATGTTAGTGGTTCATATTTGTGAAGAAGCAATAATGATTTGTGCTCTCTGTGTCTGATTCCTGGACCGACTGCAAAGCGAGCTGCCGCTGCATGGAGGGTCAGGAAGGAGGGCAACGTCCTCGCAAGAGTTACTCAGTCAGCAACGTGAACCTGGTGAGACCTGCACAATAAACATTACCAACCTCAATTCACTCTGTACTGGTAAACTGTGCACTTGGTACCATTAGGACAGGCTAATATTAATTTATAATATCAATCTTTTCTTACAATGTGCAGTTACTATAGGAAGAACTTTATTGATTCCTTGAGCAGGGAAATTATATAGTGTATATGTCGCTCAGCAAGGTACAAGACACACGCGTGCACACGTGTACTGTATATAGACAGTTATATACATATAGAAGGGAGACTCACAAAGTTCTCATGAGTGTCGTCACTGGGAATGAAACTTGGATTGACCAGTTTGACCCAGATTCAGTCAAATTCAATCAAATTTTGTGGCTTCCAAAATGAACACCTAGACCTGTGAAACTCAAGTCAGAGAGTTCTGATGAATAAATAAATAGAAGAAACTTTTTATTACATTTGTCAGAGAACTTTCTGACATAACCAACCTCAACTCAAATAGACATTATATATTTACTGTATATGACATATATTGGCGACACGGTGGTGCAGTGGAAAGCACTCATTCATAGCAAGAAGATCCTGGGTTCAATTCCAACACCAGTCGATGGGGGAGGGGCCTTTCTGTGTGAAGTTATCCGTGTGTCCTCTCCAGCTTCCACCCACCATCCAAAGACATGCACTGATAGGTTAACTGGTTAATCTAAATTACCCATAGGTGTGAATGTGACAGTGATTGTTGGTCTCTATATATTCAGTCCTGTGATGAACTGGTGACATGTCCAGGGTGTACCCCATCTTCACTCAGAAGTAGATGAGACAGGCTCCAGTGACCCTGTGACCCTAGTGAGGACAAAGCAGGTTTAGAAATGAAGGATCTATCTATCTATCTATCTATCTATCTATCTATCTATCTCCTTCAGAGGATCGTGGGGTGCTGGAGCCTGTCCCAGTTACTATTAGGTGAAGGCGGGGTACACCCTGGACATGTCACCAGCTCATCGCAGGGCTGACATATATAAAGAGATGAACAACCAATCACACACAAACTCCACACAGAAAGGTCCTCTGCTAACAGCTGGTGTTGGAATTGAACACATAATCTTCTTGCTGTGAGGCAACAGTGCTAACCACTGCACCACCCATATATGACCAATTTCCCTATCACTGGAATAATAAAGGATTATCTTATCTTATCTTATCTTATCTTATCTTATCTTATCTTATCTTATCTTATCTTGTGACAGGTTATAACCAATACCATTGTACAACCAACAGTCAGCCAATGCCAGCAGAGTTTCACGGAGTATCCCAGTCATGGTTGGGTTTTCTAAGTAGAAATGTCTTCTTACAGAAATGTCTTCAGTTGCTGTTTGTGGAGGAAACATCACAGGGAACTCCATCAACAGCAGGTGTCAGTTATCATATGATCAACCAGACTCCTTAGACCCTCTTCTCAGTTCCTCAATTTCATGTCTTCGTCTCCTGATCCTCGATTGTGATTCACAAATTTATCCTGGTGACCCTTGTTGAATATTGTCGTGCAAGTTACTTCCAAACTGTAATCCATTACAGATTACTTTTTACTGTTATTAAAAATAATTCCTTACCTTACCATATTACTGTCTCAGAATTTTAATGTGTTATATGATTCCTGTACTGTTGAGTTACATACAGACTAAAATCATAAAAAGCGCATGTGCATTAGAACCCCCCACCCACACACACCCACACACACACACACACACACACACACACACTAAAGATAGGAGAGCCTTGTGCACGTGGACAGATAGCTTCGTCAATAACACTACAGTCTACGATGTTTGAATCTCAGCAGAAATACTTGCATTATTTTCAGCATTTTACATGTTCAAACAGGGGATGTGGTGCCAAGGACGCCAGTAGATAAATCCACAATCGATAAAGAATTCGAACTAGTCATAGATACATTAGCTTACCTTGTCATTGCTGACCACCGGGGTCATGCTAAGGCTAACTAGCTTCTGTAAAGCAGGGTTAGTGTTAGCTATGAGCATACGTCCATGTGGACAATGGACCGTCTTCTACCATCTTATTTATTTCTAGAAAGGAAAAATATACAATAATAATAAAAACAGATTAAAAGAAAATGCAAAAGAAATAAATGATCCTAATGTTGCGTCAACAAGATGAGCAGGTGATCTGAGCGATCAGAGGCCGTTCCTGTTGGGGAGCTCATACAAGGTCAATGTGGCAGCTACTACGAAGCTCATTCATTCTGTGGATTTTCACTCGTATTTCAAGACAAAAATGCTCCAGAACCACAATAAAGCCACAGGAAGCAAATTATTACAATGCTGCACTCATACAGTGATGTTCGACTGTACTGATATTAACTCTGGTCCACTCTGAGTGTAGCACGTGATGCTAATGTAGCTTAACACTAGAATGGACTGGAGGAGGAGGAGGAGGAGGAGGAGGAGGAGGAGGAGGAGGTCTGTTTTTATCAGCTGCTGTAGGAATATGGTCATGAAGGCAACCTGGTCCTTTTTTAACTATGAGTACATTGACATGACCAGAAAAGTCAGATAACTTGGGAGTAATTGGATAATTGTCATAATCAAATCTGATGCATTAAATGCACTTAAGAAATGTGATAATTGAAAAACCCTGGCTTAGACGCTCCCGTCCAGTATTGGATTCCTTACATAGTGATGGTAGACTTAAAATTCCTGTTCTCTTCCTCTCAGGTTTGATTATATAACTACCGTTCTCTACGATTTTATATAAAAGAATGAAATAAATCACATTAACCTGTATATAAGCAGGAAGATATTGTAATATTGGGGAGAAATCCAGGTGTTTTATTTGGATTTCTCACATCAGATTACTATTGTTATCTGATAAAACATATCAGATTATCCTGTTTAAACATGATCACATATGTAATCTGATTACTCCAGAAATCAGAAAAAGATCAGGCTCTGTGTACTAATAGGTCTTTCTAACTAAATAATTCTTATTTTAGGTGATTACATACGTGAAAACATGGCTATGAATAGTATATTGCATCAGTGGAATTAGATCCCACCCTATGTTATTTCCACAGCAGGTTTTATATTACAGACATAGGGTGACGGCTCGTTATTTTTCCCAATCACGTCAGAAAACATCAACTTTTAATTTCACACTGACCGTGACATATGTATGAGCTCTGCCTCACACACAGACTGTTGTAGCTTATACTTTGTACTGGAGCAAATCATGATTGTATCTGAATTTCCCAAATATCTTCATCGATGAGTGTCTGCATGTGTGACTCTGCGATGCCTCCACCTTTCCCCACATAGCAGCAACTTAATCCCTAACTAGTGGGGACTTACCCCAGGCTCTCCATTCAGACTCCCAGTCCCCTCTCCACTCTGCGACCTCTGACCCTGGAGGATAATTGATAATGAACAGAGGAAGGAGGAAGAAGGGAAAAAGGAGGAGCATTAAAATTCTCTGTGATTTTCTTGTGTTTCTAGATGAAGCTGAAGAAAAAAAGAAAACAAGGAGAGGGAAAAAACAGAAAACTTGCAAAAAACACCAATAAAACTAATGCAAACAAATACGTCAAACCAACGAGCAGAAGTGTATTTGAGTTTTTTACATACTCTTGGTCTCTAAAAGTTACCTTTAGTATCTTTGTCAGGATGACTTTTGTGACTTACTGGGCCTCACCTCCGTGCCCTACTTCCCCTGGGGCTCCTGGGTCCTGTGGGCAGGCAGGCGTGGAGGGATTAGAGGGGATGCTGGTGTGTGGGGCCGGGCCAGGCTGCAACAATACCAGCAGCGCTGTGAGCCGGTGTCGCCAGAGCGATCTGCCAGGTACGCCATGGCGGATTAGAGCCACTAGTGCTGGCACTGGGAGAGGGGCGACGTGAGGGTACGTGTCCCTCACAGACCTAACCTCGCCTGGGACACGAGCATGGGAACACCATGGGAAAAATGTTGGTGGTGTGAGGATTCTTAAAAATGTGTGGGGAAATACCGTAAATATTCGCTCCTGGAGCAAAGAAGGAAAAACTAAAGCCACAGCCACGTACACTACATGGACAAAAGTATGTGGACACAGGGGTCTGGGATACAAAACAATAATGATAAATGTCAGAATATATTTTATATTGAAATAAATATCATTACTTTGTTTTGTTTAAGTTGTTATCTTTGGTTCTAAAATGCCTCAGAAATGATTTTTTTAATTTAAATTTCTCTTACCATTGATTTTCTTTTCTCCTTGACTATGATTCTAAATCCGGGGTGTCAAACTCATTTCAGATCAGGGGCCACATTCAGTCCAGTTTGATGTCAAGTGGGCCGGACCAGTAAAATAACAGCGTAATACCTTGTAAATGACAACTTTTCCTCTTTCTTTTTGTATAATAAAGAAATTAACCTTCACAAACTATCCTTTATCCAAAAAAACAAACAAACATGTGAATAACCTGAAAAAAATTAACATTTTGTAAGAAAAATAACACAATTATATATGTGTTACACCCAATGGTAACAGTTAAAATTTTGTCACTTTTACAGTAAGTACATGTCAGCTTATTATTAACAAAACGCACAGATCACAGTGGATCTACAAACATACAAACAAGGCAGAATAGTGTTAAAATTGCAATCATTTTCTTTAGACATTTCAGGTTATTCACATTTTTTTCTTTTCTTCTCTCAGCCTTCTTCGAGGTCGGACGCGCTTTTTCTCCTCCCTTATCTATATCCACTGCTTGCTACTGTCTCGTCTCGTCTGCCTGACTTAAGCTTCTCTTTGCAACCCAGACAAACGGGAAAAATGGATTTGGTCAGCTGGTCCCTTAATGTGATTAGTCG
>JAQQZY010000015.1:10895755-10906784 GCA_030068375.1 Ostorhinchus rueppellii
TAGCAGCATCAGCAGGTTTATGGACACAATTGTGGAACTGATTGTAGTAGTTCAGTATTTGGTCTGAAATTCTAAATTCTAAAGTCACATCCAAACAATAGGCTCATTTGAACATTAAGGAAGGAACACTTCCTTATCAAGGAACATCAAGGAACACTTTTCTGAGGTCAAATTGGTGTTTCTTTAGGTGAATGAGAAATATCACAATGTTATTGTTACGCCAATGCTGTACATCCGTGTTGCAAGTTTTGCCATTATCGTGCAGCCATTTCCTCCAAATTTCTTGCCATAGTTTGATTCTTGAACACAAGCTTTCCACTCAGTCTCGCTCACTGATTGCCACTTGTTTACTCACACTGGAAACAACACCAGTACATCAATTCCGACTTCCCCCATAGTTTCTGCTCCTGCCTGTAATTCGTGTAATAAAAGGACCATTGTGGTGCCTTTATGGTGGTTTTTTTTAAAAACTGAATTTGCACCTTTCTTGCTTATAAGTAATGCAAAAAACCAATGACCAATACAGGTACACTTTAAAAAAAAAACGCACAGTTTATAGAGTGCTTTGTCAAGGTTTTCCATATATACGACCACATCTAAAACCCAAGTACTTCAACACAAACACACTCTTACTCCAAAGGCAGCCTTTGATGACACCTCTATAGATTAAAGGGCCACAGAGTGCAGAGAAATTGCACAGTCCATTTCCAGACACACTCGTCCACCATCAGCGTCGTCTCATCTCACCTGGGCGTCCTTCCAAATCTACCCAAACCAGTTCCTGCCTTTCATCTTCCTTTCAGCGTCTGCATCCCTAAATCCCCAACACCTAAATGGACCAGTAGCCCAACCGTTGATGCAACCTGCTGAAAAAACCGCATCAACAAACACAGGGTGGCCATTCTCCTCCGTCCCCCAGGCTCCGGATCAAAGTAACCAAGTACAACTCCCGCTTACAGCTACTGGGATCTGAGAAAATGAATTAGGATGGGGGGGCAAAAGAGGCCAGCAGGTGATCCGAAGCAGTGAAGGGAACATGTAGAATCAAAACGAAAACTTAAAAAGGCACCATACTGACAAACATACCGAGGGAAGAACCTGATACTGGTGGATTCTGACGTGGAAATTCTGACTTTATGTTATCACCACAAAGATTCATTTAAAAAACTACTTTAGTATTTATTTAAACAATAAGGGAATATTATGGAAGTAACACCACTGTGCAGGAGAGGATTGTAACACCCTATAACAGGGGTGTCAAACTCATTTTAGTTCAGGGGCCACATTCAGCTCAATGTGAGCTCAAGTGGGCCGGACCAGTAAAATTCATTTGTTCATTCATTCATTCATTCATTCATTTTCTGAACCCGTTTTATCTTCACTACGGTCATGGGGAGACCTGGAAAATACTAGACATAATAACCTTCATATAATAATCCAAATTTTTCACTTTGTACATGGCTGTTCAGGTTATTCATATTTTCACAATAAAACAATCTGATATTTCTTCAGAAAAATAAGCAAAGTTTCAACAACATTATGTCTCAGTTTATCATTAACACAATGTACAGATCACCGTGACTATTATTTTGTTAAAATTTGACTTTACTTTTCTTAAATATGTTCAAGTTGTTCATAATTGTTCAGGATATTCAAATTTTATTGTCACAACAGTTTCTAAATTTTAATATTTTCATAATGCAATTTGACACCCATGATAAATTGAAATATCTAATGTCTTCAGTACAATTTTTTAATTTTGTAAATTCATCCGGCGGGCCGGGGTGGAACCTTTGGCGGGCCAGTTTTGGCCCCCGGGCCGTATGTTTGACACCCCTGCCCTATAATGTAATAATTTCCTGAAAATCTAATAACGCCTGGAAATGTAATAAAATTTGCACTTAACTCAATTAAAAATGTAATAAAACCCAATAATGTAATAACTTCATCAATAATGTAATAAAATATCCTGATTGATATTGTAATGATATTTTTACCTAAAATGTAATACCTTATTACATTATGAGGAATTTATTATATTTTCCGGTGGGTACATTATCTGTCAAGTTTTACAATATCAGTTTTTGAAGGAAAAAAAAAAAAAGTCCCACCTGAAAATGTAATAAATTCCCAATAGCAAATTATTAACGCACACAATACCAGAATTCCAATTACTTTCCTTCTTTGTTTTGTTTTTCTTTGTTTTTTTTTTACTTCTTTTAAGTTTTGTATGTACACAAAATGACATCTCCTTGACAGTCGTTAAAAAAAAAAAATGAAATTGAGATAATGTGAAGCGAATGAAACTGTACCTGATATGCATTTCCTAACTGTATGTTGGATGTGAGTGAGTGTCAAATAAAAATATCAGTTAAAAAAAAGGATAAAAGGAGATTTTGATTGAAGTTCAGGACGTAGATTATTCCAAATATGTGGTCCATGATATTTTAGAGAATACTGACTGGCAGAAGTCTGGCAGTACGGAAGATAAAATTAAAAGGTTCAATATGTAAGACTCACATTTGCTTTCATCCTCATGTTTAATTTATGTAGTACTAGGAGCTGCTTCTTTGTTGACTTTAGCGAATTCCTGTTTTAAAATAACAACCGTCTCCATTCCCTACATGATAACAGCACTTACACTGGGTCTAGAGTTCTTTTGTGTTTCTCTTCTTCACAGCGACTGCTCCTTTTACTGCAATAACAGCGTGTAACACAAGCTACTGTTACCTCAGAAATGGAGTTAGCCAGCATCAACTAATGCCAAATACAAAAGCAACATATACTCAAACAGCAACGTCAAGTAAATGCAGAAGGACATCCAAATATTACATAGTGGACCTTTTATTGTTATTCTTTTTTTTTTTTTTTTTTTTTTATTAAAGTTTTCTTGAACTATTACAGTGGAAAGGTGAAACACATGCACATTGTTGAGTATCCAGCCTTGCAATCAATCAACATGTGCTTGATGTCTGCGAGTAAAAGAAATGGTGGTGGCGTCCTCTTCCTGCCTTCTATAATTTTTTTTTAATGTAACATATCATCACCCTCTTAAAATAATTGCTTAAGTCGTTTTGGCATGTTCAAAAATTTGCCCAAGTCATTTAATTCTCTCACGTTCCATGTTTGACTGACCTTGTTTTTATGTCAATAGGCATCTGTTGTTACAACCGTTTTGATTAAAATTGTTAGTAAATATCATATATTCAACAAAGGGTTCAGTTTTTTTGCGTTTTCTGAAAAATCTGGAAAAATTACTTAAGTGATTATTTTCAGAAGGAGTCGATATTGGACTTTTAAGAAAAGATAAAGATTAAAGATAAACTTTAAAGCTCCTCTAAACCTATATTAAAAATTACACAAAGACTAAAATTCAGTTTTTTTACTTCCTGTGCACTTGTCCTGTTTGTTTTTATAATAGTTATGTGACTGTTTCTCTTTTAATAGACCGTTTTCTCAAAGATAAATCAGAACTCTGTCAAACCATCATAATAAAGACCATTTCAGGTAGTCAACAAAAACTGCTACAGCACATCTATCGATCAACCTACCTACCTACCGACCAGGGATGGGAATCGATAAGAATTTAGGACTTCCACTTTGTCAGTTTGTACACATCAGGACATCACCAGGCTGTTTGTCCTTGCAGAGGTTTTCCACTCAGAGCCGTATCAATCACAGAGCTGACAAGACAGTAAATATTTACGATACAACTGGGGACTTCATCATTGCCCCATCACAACTGAGGCTTAGTGTTAATGTTGGCTCCTAAAACCCCTACACAGAGCTGATGACTACAAATCCACATCCAATCTGTACCAATTTTCAAGATTTCATGTGGGAATAAAAGCAGACCTGTATTGTGGCATCACGGTTTCATTATTCGAGTATGAACAAAGTGTAGAAACAGAGGCTCCCAAAGTTTTCCAGCTTGAGATCCAAAAGACAAACTCTTGGGCTGATAACTTATAAAAATACACCATGAACTGCAACTGCACAAACATTTTTACTGACTTTCACTCTCAAAACAATGTTCAATAAACTCTGTATTGTACCAGAAACCAATTTGTTCCACATAAGCATGAAAAAAAAAGACTTACCACAGTTTGTGGAATTAAAAAAAATTAAAAGAAATGTTACTTGTTGTTTTAACAAAAAAGACAAAGACCTGCCCCTTTTGGTTGTGCCCCCCATTTTGAAAACATTTTATTGCAGTCTATGGCAAGAGGCAAAATATTTTTTGGAATTATTTACACCCAGGGTTCTCCCCAGATGATGGAACAACAGCTCTGCACCAGTATACTGCTAGCTCAGTGCTGCTATACTCATTGTCAAATTTTGGGCACTTTTTTTCTATTTTCCCCCGATAATTTTGCTAAAATCTACAGAAATCCCTCAGGTTTGCAGGTACACGCTCAATTTTCCAGCGCCATGTTTTTTTGTTTGAAATCTCATGGAGGTGCATCTATCGCGAGGTTTTAGCGCAAGACTTTCTCCCAGGGAAGGGGGGGCGCAACAGGATACCATGAATTTCTGGGGAGAACCCTGACACCTATGATGTTTATCTGTTTAAATGATAATTTTACAAGTCAAGAAGGTCACAGTTTGTTGAAATGGGTGACTTTGAAAATATGTTAATGGAACACAGTGGTGGGCCAAGTACTTCACAACTAGGCCTTCAGTCATGCTCTACCCAACTTACTCCACCTTGTAATGTTAATACTATACTGTAATATTAGTGATATTGATATACTGTAAAATTAGCACATGACAGTGCTAACATGATGCCACGGATCACCCCAGTTTATCAGGATGTAAAGTACAAATCATATCATGGCATAGTATCAAATAACTGTATATTTTTCATCAGAATATTTATTTTACTACAGCAGGACATTAAACTGAAGGAATTGGTCCCTTTGAATCCATTCAAAGTCATTTTAAATCAATAGGAAAAGGACAAATGTGGGTGTAGATGTTTTTCCAATTGACTGAATGGGGTTTGACTTTGAGATCCTTTTAAGGAACATTGCCGTTATACTTTTAGAGCCTTTAAAAATAATGGTGATGTTTTATATGTATGATCTTATCAGTCTTAAGTTTGTTTTTAGTACTGACTTTCATTGTGTTTATGTATATTAGTGTGGATATATGGCTATGATTTCCATTTTGTGTAACTTCTGCTGCTGTCTTGGCCAGGACACTCTGGAAAAAGAGATTTTTAATATCAATGAGCGTTTTTTTCCCCTAGTTGAATAAAGATAATAATAATAATAATAATAATAATAATAATAATAATAATAATTTGGGGGACATAACTTTTTTTCTATTTTTCCATGAGCTGCACACGCACACAACTTCAAAGTGATTATGACGTTCATGTCTACTTACACACAAGGCAGCGGTTGTTCTGAATCAGTAATGCATCAGTGTTTAAAATCAGCAGAACCTCTCACTTTACTGCGATAATTAGGTAAACTGTGGAACAAAGCCACTACACAGTAGATCATTAATATCAGGATGTACCAACTGAAAAAACTCAAAATTTCGCCTGAAATGAGCAGTACATTTTCACTAATTAAACTGATGCATAGACCTGTGGGATTTCTTCAGTGGTACCTTCTGCATTCAAATGAAACACTATCAGATAAACCACAAACAGCTTCTTGAAGGGAAATCACCAAGATCAACAGAACTTAAAAATGAATAGGTAGGTATTTTTTTTAAATCAGGTTTTCTTTGCTGTACAACTGGCAGAATCACTTTGTTTTGACCCTTGACCTGTTAACTGCAATAACTCTCTCAGTCAACGCTAACCCCTTAACAGTCATAACTGTCATACACAGGAGTGCTCATCTGAGGAAGTAACACAGTAAATGTAAAAAACAGACCACCTGACACAAACACCTCCATTCCAGTCCTGTTCTCACTTCTCTGCCCTGTCTCCTCAAATATTCACAACACATTACTATCAGTTCCAGCCAAAGATCAGATGAGAGCGGAGGAGGACCCATGTGACTCCACAGAGCACAAAGAAATTTGAGATAAAACTCCAGAGCATTTGATTCAACAGTAAATAATGGAAAATGGGATCATAGCGTCATTGTTCTTATACAAATGAATAGAAACCTGCTTGGGATTTAAATGACTGCAAGGCATAATGGGAAAATGCAAAAACTGGTGTTTTAGTGAATCAAACTACTCAAAGATTTGGATGAAGACCAAACACTAAGAGTCAAATGTTGCTAGCACCTAAAATAATATACGTTATTATATTTGAAAAGCTGGTAGTAAGACATCAAATCTGGATAAATGATCAGAATTTTTTTTATGTCATGGTGTGAATGCTCTACTCTGTACACATTTAATTTGACATGAGTGTATAGGGTGCAAAGGATATGCAAACTGATCAGCTTTTGCTTCTAGTCTATTCTTTTTTTAGGTTTTTATGTTTGATATGGTCATTGTATTGGTTTGTGATGAATGTACAAACAAACCAAAAAATAAACTCATTCATTCATTTAAAATGCAGACAAATACAAATTATAGCTGTAGATCAGAGGTATTCAAAGCCAGTCCTCGAGGGCCGGTATCCTGCATGTTTTAGACATTTCCCACTTCCAGCACACCTGGAAACACTTACATCATTATCAGGCTTGATAATGAGTTGATCATTAATTGAACCAGGTGTAGTAAAAGAGGGACATGTCTAAAACATGCAGGATACTGGCCCTCGAGGACCGGATTTGAATACCCCTGATGTAGATGGTAGTTATCATTAGGGCTGCAACTAAAGATGATTTTAATAATCGATTTCTCTAGATTATTTTCATAACTAATCAATTCATCCGATCAACACAAAAGACTCAATTCTCAAAGATCGATATTTAACCAAAAGTAATATAGGTTACAGACAAGTCAGTAATGATTACATCCCTGCAATGGCTTCAGGTTTAGTTAGTCCGCACTAGCTGGTTACCTAGACTTGTTAGGGCTAGAGACTAGGAAGTTACAGTGTTCAACCAGCTGCGGTTACAGGCTATCAAACTAGTGTTGTATGTATTGGTTCCAGTTAATGATAGGAAACATTAGTCTGGTGGACTGATGAACAGAGATGGATAAAAATGTTATGATTATGACAATAATGTCGAATATCTAGCTAGCAGGCTAAGGTAATCACGACACGTAAGCTATCTTAAGCTAGGTTTACATTATGGTTGCAGTGACTACAGCAGCCCAGTTTGCCTGAAATGTGTGCGGTGGGATTTTGACCATTTTTTCCCTCCATATTCCAGTTGATACATAAACCACACACTACGTTTTGGCCAATCAGGGCCATCTGCCATCCGAAGCCTCAGCCATGCGACTCTGTGTTTTCCTGTTACACTACACAGCATGTGGGCATGGCTAACTATTAATGTGCTCAAAACCCAATGAATCGAGCATTGCCAACTCTTTTAAGAATTGATTTGGATGGATTTAACCCCTTGACCCCTGAATTTATTTCCAATTATGAAAAAAACATTTCACTTGTGTTTTTGCTTTCAGGTTGACGCTGTTTTGGTTGCATTTGGAGCAGAAGTGGTTTGATGCAAATTCATGACAATAGGCATCAAGGTTTTAATTAATCGATTCGTCAGCACTAATTATCATTGGACCTTTGAACATGTGGTGTGATGGGCAGTAGAGCAGGGGTTTCATGGCAGGCATGTACAGCAGACGCCTCCTCTGTCACCAGTATAGGTGTTTAAAATAAACATATTTAATCCAAATGGGGGACCTTGTGTTGGACATAGGGCATGGGTCCAAGAAGCTTTTTTGAAATCTGATAATATCACACAAGGGTACCAAATTTGGTACGTCAATGAATATAAATGAACAACTGAATTTGAAAAATCACTCAGGTTAATGTTTTTGTTTGTTAAAAGACAGAAAATTGCCGAGGTCCTTCTTCAGTGTCGAGTTTTGTGAGGTTTTGAAGACGGTAAGCCCAATGATGAAGTACCCTTACAGTTTTGAGTCTTTGCACTGCTGGGGCAGAAATTCAGTCCAAAGCAAACATCTTTAGTGCCCAGAGGGTAAATATGTAAACAGCTGTATGGAGAGAAACTGTTTATTTCAACAGGTGCAAGCAAAGATGGGATAGGCATTTACTTTTGGTACACAAGATATGAGGAAACTGCAATGGTATTGCTCAAAAATAATGAACAGTATTTACTTACGAATCATAGTTCACTATCGGCACTGTGTTTGTAAGTGACCCAAGTAGGTATGACCCTTGTTAGTTGGTTGGTTGGTTTTATGCAGGTACCACCCATCTGGCAAGTACAAAAGACTAAACAAAGAATCAAAAGCACTGACAAATACTTCCTTTAGCAAAAGCAAATGAACACTTTTGTTAAGGCACCACATCATCTGGAGAATTAAACTCACAGCACCAAGTCTACAGTTGGAGGTTTGCAGTGTCACATGATCAATAAAAACACACACACACATACTGTACTGTTGACGGTGTCTGGACTATAAGTGAAAGTTGATTCTAAGTAAGTAAGCAAAGTTCATTTATATCGCTTTTTTTTTTTTTTTTTTTTTTTTTTATAAAGAAGTCACAAAGTACAAAGTGGAAGTGGCTTTAATTGCACTTCCTCTAATGACTGCTGGATTAAAAAAAAAACAAACCCTAAACTACTGGTAACAGTGCACAATTTCCTGTTGAACACAAAATGTCAACACTTTTTTCTGACGACACAGTTTCACTTCCACATTTATTAGCAGCTTTACAGGTTTAGCCTTACTGCTTTTATTTGACGATGGCTTTGATGTTAATTTGTATTTCCGAGGTTGACTGAATACGAAAAGTTATTTGGTGCAGTTTTGTTCTGTTCAGTCTGTGAGGGGGAAGTTCTAATGGGCAAGTTTGTGTTCACTCATGTATGAAATGTAGACAGTATAGATTTTATCTGGACATCAAAACATCCAACCAAGATGATTTGGTTTGGCACAGTCCAAGGTCCATAGGTCTGTACTGGCTAAAACTCATTGTATCTATATAGGGGGGGGAAACAAAACTCATTCATGCAGGGAAAGTTGGTGAGAAAAAGCTCACAATCCTATTTTTACAAACGACCAAAACAACTAAAATGCCTGATTTGAGTCCTCTATAGACCCACAGGATGACATAACGGTGTTTAACTAGACAGATGATATTTAACTATACTTGTCATCATTTGTCATGATTCACTGAAATGGCCATGACGCAGGAGCTTCAATAGCAAGAAACAGAAAATTTAAGAAACACAAAAAATAGTAAGTAGGGTGACACTTTCCACCTCTTCTATTCTGTCTTTCATCTGTCTGAGTTATGAATGCATCACCAGGGTATATACAGCAATCTTTAAGGTAAATTTAATACCTTTAAAAATTGTTTAACCACCATCACGACGCTGAATTGCAAGTGTTAATCATCAACCTTTCGTAATGTGTATGCAGATTTTCACATCTATAACACTAGACACAGCAGAGCAGATTTAGAGACTCACTGATGTTGACAAAATGTTGCACATTTATTTCACTTTGTGAATAAAAATAAAACTTCATAAAATGTGCAAAAAACAGAGATAGATCCAGCACCCTTGCCCTGATTTCTACTAAGAACTTATCATCCACTATGAACTGGTGAAGTGCGATTATCTGATTTCAACGTAAACATGGGCCTATGAAGATGAACTAGCAATCAAAATAATCTCATGGCAAGTGCCTTAATTGGTGGTCTAAAGTAGCCTCTCCCCTCACAAGCCAAAACCGTAAGCTAACCAGCTAAGCGCGCAGTGTTTGCAATGTGGAACAGCCACTGAATATGACGTTGGCATCAAACTTTTGCAGACATAGACAGGCTAAAGCCCACCGTTTAAACCAACTACCACCAACTTCAGCAGAAAGAATTTTAATCAAAATAAGACACCTCATAGTCTAAAAAAAACCTTTTAAACACCTTAAATTTTGCAGTTTTAATTTATCACCTTTTAATACTTTTTAAAACCCTGTGGACACCCTGATCACTTCATCATAGAAACGATTAATGCATCTAAAGTACAAACCTTCGAAGACTTCAGCCACTAAATCAACATATAATGCCCTTTTGGCTGGTGCAACCTTGTGAGCTCACAGCAGTCTGTCCTATTTGTTTATTTATTAAGGAGGTAAAGAACAGTTCAATAATGTCTGTGGGAGGACTGATCTCTGACATTCTGCAAAGGCCAGACTCTGTGCATTTTCCATCTTTGACAGACTGTCTTCAAATTATTATCAAAGTTGGAAAAGAAAAAGGAAGTTAATACAAGATGTGAAATTCAGACGTTAAGCTGTGACTCCAATGTTTTATCCATAAAATGATCAAATAGTTTTAAAAAAAAAAATGGCAGTGAGAATAACGTGAGAAACGCCACAGGACAACAGCTTATTGAGCTTAAGAAACTGAAGTTGAATATCAAAATATGTCCTTATTTACTTTAGCAAGAGGCAAGAACCAGCACTCAATAATACGCTTCTCTATTAATCAATGATCTAATGGGAATTAGTTGTTCCACCTCAAGGAGGAAATATTACCAACTGATTCTTGAAGAGGCTTAAAACTGGGGCTGCAAAATATTAGCAAAACTTGTGATATACGATATGGATGTACAGCATTGCAATCACAATAATATTGCGATGTTTCTCGTTCACCTACAGAAATACCAATTTCACCTCAGAAAGTGTTCCTTAATGTTCAAATGTACCAGTTGTTTGTATGTGAGTCAATTATTTAGAATTTTAGACCAAATACTGAACTACTACAATTAGTTCCACAGTTTTGTCCATAAACCTGCTGATGCTGCTACCACAGACCTTCAGACACAAACACAGTCACAAATTGAGTCATTTTATTCACATAGAACAATGTGTAAATGACATGAATGGATTTGATCAGAACTAAAGTGCCAGAGTACCACCATGGAAGAGCTGGAACTAAACTATATTCCATTGGCTGCCT